>PVIH01014931.1:0-51580 GCA_004025045.1 Sigmodon hispidus
GCTGCCTGTGAGGAGAACTGTCTGTGGGAGCTGCCTGTGAGGAGAACTGTCTGTGGGAGCTGCCTGTGAGGAGAACTGTCTGTGGGGGCTGCCTGTGAGGAGAACTGTCTGGGGAAGCTGACTGAAGTAAATTGTGTGTGTTTCTTTAATCTTGTACTTTTCATAAGTAACACAGTTTAAAAAGAGGGAAAGAAAAACAGAAAATGGTAAAAACTAGAAGTTACAAATTTTTCATTGAAAGAAAGGCAGACTCTTACAAAGCAATGTCTAAAGCAAGACAAGCTGCTTTCCTTGGAACTACAAAGGATATTGCTACATTTAAGTAGAAATTGGTTTCCAAAGATGCCCCCTTTCCCAAAGCTACTAAGATTTTTTCTTGTTGTTTTTATTTCTGCTCCCATATTCTCCCGACATGTGTGTGATGTTATGTATGTGTGTATGTTCCCCCGTAGAACCCTTAATAAATTGATATATATATGTGTGTGTGTGTATATATCCTTGAGATTCCTATTACGTGTGTCTGTGTATGTGTTTGTGTGTCTGTGTGTGTGTTTGTGTGTGTGTGTGTATTGGCTGGCAGCTGACTTTCAGTATCCATCACTTTCCCCCTTATTATTTGAGATAGGATTTCTCACTGAATCTGGAACTCTGTTTCATCCATACTGGCTACCATCTGCAGGATGTCCTTGTCTCCACACATCTGCACAGTAAGCTCTTTATCCTCTGAGCCATTTCCCTACGTCTGGGTTTTGTCTTTATTTTTAAATATTGTGATTCTTCGTTTTGGCTGCATTACATATTTGTGTTGTGGTGGTGTTTTTCTGTTTGGGGTTTTTTTGGGGGGTTGTTTTTTGTTTGTTTGTTCTGTTTTTCAGGATGGGATTCTTTGTGTAGCCCTGGTACTCTGTAGACTAGGCTGGCCTTGATATTGTGTAAGTTTTAAATTTCCTATAAAAAAGGGATTTGGTAGTGGGGTGTGGTGGCACAGACTTATAACCCCAGCATTCTGGAGCTAGAGGAAGGAAGAGGAGGCATTCCAGATCATTCCCAGTTACACAGACTGTCCAGCCTCAGCTGCAGGAGACCGTGTCAGTCAGGAAAAGTGAAGGGGGGATTTTATTTTTAAAGAATGTGGCCAAAGTAGGACTAAATAAGAATTTTTTGATGTCTTTATTTATTTCTCACGTGAGCATGCTCATACACAACACCCGTCCATGCTGGTTAAAGCATGACCTGAGGGAGTCAGGTCTCTCCCTTCATCACGTGACACTGAGGGGTCAGACTGGGGCATCAGGTTTGGCCACAGTGACTTTACCTTGGAGCCATCTCACTGACACCCCCATCTTTTTTTCCTTTTTCTTTTATTATTAAAGATTTATTTATTTTTGTATATGGATGTTTTGTCTGCATGTATATCCGTACACCGGAAGGGAACATTGGATCTTATGGGGCCACTGTTATGGATGGTTATGAGTTGCAATGTGGGTGCTGGAAACTCAACTCAAGAGTTCTGGAAAAACAGCCAGCGCTCTTACCCCCTGAGCATCTCTCCAGCCTTCTCTCCCCTTCCCCTCCCCCCTCCTCTTCAAGATGGATGGTTTCTCTGTGTAGCCCTGACTGCCCTGGAACTTATTCTGTAGACCAGGCTGGCCTTGGACTCAGAGATCCTGCCTCTGTCTCAGTGTTGGGATTAAAGCTGTATGTTACTACCTTCGGCTGTCCTCTCTCTCTGTATGGGGATGCTAGGGATGAAACCCTGGGCTTTGGATGCATTGGAGAAGTGCACTGTGCCACCGAGCTACACCTGGGCCCCAGCTTTACAGTCTCCTTTGATTTTACTGTTACTCTCCCAGTGTGCTCCAGAGTACTCATAGTGACATGGAAATCCTACTTGCCCAGTCATGAAATCAGGACTGTTTGTGATTTACCTACCATGTCTCCCAAATGGTTCATGCCCAGATCATATGAATGCATTCCCATGGAATGTTCCAGATTGTGAAGCATCACAAATTTCAGATTCTTTTCCCAGATGAGACGTCGTGCTGCTTCTTCATTCTGAAACAGAAGGAAAATGAATGCAAGTGGAAATAATTTATTAGTTTTAATATTCTGTGTGTGTGTGTGTGTGTGTGTGTGTGTGTGTGTGTGTGTGTGTGTGTATGACCATGTGGATTCAGGTACCCACAGTGGCCAGAAAGGGCTTCAGGTGGTTGTGAACCACACAGAGTCAGTGCTGGGAACTACAGTAAAGTCCTCTGCGAGACCAAGTGCTTCCAACTGCTGTCATCTTTCCAGTGCCACTAAATGTGGATATATCTAGAAGCATGTAAACAAATGAATACTTCTAAAACAACTCCTACAACCGCACTTTAATTTCAATTCTTGCTCTTAAGTTTAGAAGCTTATTAATATATGACACACAATATATTTCCTTCTCTTTTTCCTTCTTATTGTAAATTTGCTTCTTAACACTCCAAGTGTTAGAAGCTTATTTGTTCCTCACAGGTAACAAGGTCTAATCCTTTTATATTTTTTTCTTTTTTTCTTTTTAGTTGTCTTTTTCTTTCCTCCTCGCCCCTTCTTTGGTTGTTTTAAAGACATGGTCTTGGGCTGGAGAGAGAGACAGCTCAGAGGTTAAAAGCACAGGCTGCTCTTCCAGAGGATCAGGGTTCAGTTCCAGCATCCACATAATGGCTTACTCCAGCTCCAGTAAATCTGACACCTTCTTCTCACCTCTACAGACACCAGGCACATGTGTGTGCATGTGTGTGTGTGAACAAAACACTCATACATGTTGAATAAACAAATTTTTAAAAAAATTTTAAAAATATTCTTCCTCACTCCTACAAAGCAGTTTAGCTGATTACAAATGTCTGTTTCCCAGCTACTTGAAGAATTTTTCTCATTTTTATCTGGTATTCATTTGTCCTAGTTAAGGTTACTATTGTTAACATGATGAAATACTATGACCAAAGCAACTTGGGGGGCATTTATTTATTTGGGTTACACTTCTACAGCATTATTCATTACTGAAGGAATCTGAGACAGGATCTCAAACAGAGCAGGATCCTGGAGGCAGGAGTTGATACAAAAGCCATGGAGGAGCGCTGCTTACTGGCTTGTTCCTCATGGCTTGCTCCACTTGCTTTCTTATAGAATCCAGGACCAGCAGCCCAGGGATGGCACCACCCACCATGGGCTGAGCCCTCCCTCACCAATCACTAATTGAGAGAATGCCTTACAGGCTTGCCTGAAGACCAAGTTTATGAAGGCTCTCCCCTCCCCCCAGCAGAGGCTTTCTTCGCTTCAGTGACTACAGCTTGTGTCAGGCTGACATAAAACTATTCAGCACATCATTACTGTGAATCAGACGTCTCAGCATTGGATGTCTAATTTTCCTTTTATTTTAATTTTGTCTTTGAGACAGAATGTCGTAGTTCAGGCAGGCTTTGAACCTCTGGTTCTTCAGCTCTCACCACCTGAGTGCTCATATGACAGACTGCGGCTGCTGCTGCTGTGGCTGCTTCTAATTCTTACTCTTGTCCAGGCTGACCTCAAACTTACTGTGTAGCCCATGGTGGTTACTCTCAGTACCCCTATGCCGACCTGGTGGGTTCTGAGGTTGTACAGATGTGTCACCAGCCTGGCTCCTGTTCTTAACCAGGCTCATTAGCTTTTGTGATTTTTTTTTTTTCCTTAAAAGTCTTGAGCTTCCTTATGTGTGTCTGGATGTAGAGTTTTACATTTTTCCCCTTAAGTTTGGTTTGATGAGTTGGTAGTATTTTTCTAACTGAAAATTCTCAACAGCATCTTTCCATGTATGGTTTATCCACCATTCTGTCTGACTCTCTTAGGTCAGGAGGTGAAAATTTGCATATCTTCCACTTTTGTTTTGCACAGATTCTGCTCCATTTTACTTCTGTATGCTGCTTTCTGATGTCTCAGAATTATTTTCAAGATTATTGATTTGGGACTAAAGAGCTGGCTTACTGTTCTTACAGAGGATCTGGGTTTGGCTCCCGGTACCCACATGATAGCTCAAGACTGTAATTCTAATTTCCCAGGATCCAGTGTCTCTTCTGACCTTTACACACTCCTTCATGCACATAGTGCAATACACTCTGGCGCGCACACACATTTTTTAAAAATGTTGATTCAATGACTTTTTTTGAGTAATTCTAATTTGTTTTAGTTTATATCAGTATAGTTGCTTTTTCTTTCTGTATTCTTTTTAGTTTTTGCTTTTTTGTATTTTAAGGCAAGGTTCTATGTGGCTGATGTGCTCTTAAATTTACTGCAGACAGCTCACTCTTGTTCACTCTGACTCTGCCTCCTGAATGCTAGGATTACAATGTGTGTGTGTGCTACAATGCCCGACTGAGAACAGTCATTTGGGTTTTGCTATTTTAATACTAGAGTTAATTGTGATGTTAACTATTGATTTTCTTGTCCTCTAGGAGATGCATTTACACAGAATATAATGTACATAGGGTCTTGTACCAGGCTTTTGGGGGGGCACCAACCAGCTCCCAAATCATAACACAGAGACTTATTATTAGTTTTAAATGCTCAGACTAGCTTAGGCTCATTTCTGTCTAGCTCTTTTTTTTTTTTAAGATTTATTTATTATGCATACAGTATAGAGAAGAGGGTACCAGATGTCATTATAGATGGTTGTGAGCCACCATGTGGCTGCCAGGAATTGAACTCAGGTCCTCTGGAAGAACAGTCAGTGCTCTTAACCTGTGAGCCATCTCTCCAGCCCCTGGCTAGTTCTTTTAACTTAAATCAACCTGTTTCTTGTTGTCTACCTTTTGCCTTGGGGCTTTTTACTTTTTCTTCTGTGTAGTTTTTACTGCTTGCGGCTTGCCACCTCTGGCTGGCAGCTGCCTGCTCGGCTTCCTGCCCCAGGCAGATCCTCCTTTACCCCTCATTCTCTCTTCTCTTTTTCTCTTTCTCCTCTAGTGCCTAGATTTCTCTTTTCATTTATTCTCTCTCCCTGCCAGCCCTGCCCATCCTTTCTCCTACCTAGTATTGGCCATTTAGCTTTTTATTAGACCAATCAGGTGCCTTATGCAACAAGGTGAAACAGATGCAGCACATCTTTACATAATTAAACAAATGCAGCACACACAAATGTAACACATCTTTGCCTGTTAAAATAATATTCCACAGCAGTGCCTCCATTGACAGCTGAAACTCTTCAAGGTCAACAAAACCAGCCACAGCCTCAGCAAGGAACACTTGGAAATGTCTGACCTGCTTTAGTCTGGCCACAGCTCTCTCCCTATGAACACATTTTATAATAATCCCAGTGACAATGGGTACACATGATGAGCACATCCCAAACTCTAGAGGAAAACAATTGGAATAAGTAAAAATAAACTGTAGAAAAGGAAAAAAAGCATAAGTTAGAGATTAGTTATTAAGGTAGGGTATCCATAGACGTTGTTCATGAGCTGGGGAGATGACTTGGCCAGGAAAGTACTTGTGCTGAATCTTAAGGACCTGGCTTTATATACATAGATAGGAAACATATATACATGTTTCCATGAGGAAACAAAGTCACGAGCCTGTAATCATAGTGCTGGGGAGGTGAAATAAAAGGCCTCCTACAATCTGCTTCCAGAAGCTGGGCTCCAGGTTACGTGAGAGGTCTTGCCAAAAACAAAAAATAGATGAGTGTGATTGAGGGAAGAAATCTAATGTCTACCTCTGCCCCTCCACACCCGTATACACATACCACTGTTAAACTGATAACCAGATTCAGACGTTTCAGGATACAAAAGGAGTCTACAAAAATTGGTAGCATTTTGTATATTTAAATAACAACTTAAAAAAGATATTAAGAAAATAATCCCATTTATAATTATATTAAAAAATACTTACGTGTAAGGTGGCATCAAACTCATTCATTACATAGCCAAGGATGAGTTGGAATTCCTGATTCTCCTGTCTCTACCTTCTGAGTACTTGGGAGTACAGATGTGAGCAACCATGCCCAGCTAAAAAGAATATTTTCAATCCATAGCTTGTTGAATCCACAAATACAGAACATGACACACTATATGCTAAAAGCTGTAAAACTGTGTCTAAAAAAATTCAGAGTGATATACTACTTATATCCAGGAATTGGAAGAATTAGATTATTGAAATATCTAAACTATTCAAAACAATTTAGAGACTCAGTATAATCCCTACCAAAATTCCAATAGCATTCTTCAGAAACACAGAAAAACAATCCTGGAAGTTTTATGTGGAGCCACATGACCTCAACCTTTCAACGGGTCTTGAGCAAAATAAACCAAAGTGGAGGAATCTCAGCCTGATCTCAAAGGCACCACTGGCCGAGAGTGTACCATAGAGAACCCAGAAACAGACAGGGGCCTTCATGATAGGCCAAAACCAGACAGGGGAAGAACAACCTCATTGCTCTAACAGTGTGGGAATCACAATTCACAGGAAGAATGAAACTGGCTCCAAACCCGGTGTACAAGAATTAGTCACAATTGATCAAAGAATTAAAAACAGGACTGGTGAGATGGCTTAGTAGGCACCTGCAGCTGAGCGTGACACCCAAGAACACACAAGGCGGAAGGCAAGAAGTCCCCCAGGTTGTCTTCAGAGTGTATCACAGGAGCTATAGCACATGTGTGCAAGAGCATGCAGAAAATAAATCATTAAAAGTGTCAAAATAAGCCAGGTGTGATCACATATTCCTTTAATCCTAGCACTGGGTATTTATCTATTTATTATATACATATACATAATACTGTACATAATAAATAAAGAAAGTCCACTAAATCCTAGCCCTTGGGGCAGACAGATCTCTGTGTGTTCAAGACCAGTCTACTCAGAGACATCCAGGACTATGTAGATAGACCCAGTCTCAAAAACACTACGAAAACAAACAAAAAGTAAAACAATTTTTTTTCTTTAAAGAGAAACCAAAGTGGGTGTGAGAAGCGGCTCAGCCATCAAGCGCATTCACCGCTCTTGTAAAGGAGCCCAGTTGGGTTCCCAGCTGACACTGGACACTGACAACTGCGGGGAGTGCAATGCCCTTCCCTGGCTTCTCCTGGAACCAATATGCACGTGTGCACGCTCACACAAACATTGACACACAACCTCACTACAAATAAACCTTTACAAAGTATATATGAAGAAAACAACTTAAACCAGAAGGGCAGGAGGAATGGCTTAGAGGTAGACACACACATAAACAAACAAACAGTAAATGTAACAAATATTTTAGTCCACTAAAAATGGACCTACCCCCAGGCATGCCTTTAGACCCAGCACTTAAGAGGCAGAGGCCAGCAGTTCAAGCTACCCTGGACTACATAGTGAGTTCCAGGACAGAGCTAGCTACATAGTGAGCTCAAAAAACTAAACAAACTCAAAAACACTTAAAAAACAACAACAACAACAACAACAAAAAAAAAAAAAAACAAAAAAAAAACCAAACTCTAAAAGGGCTGGAGAGATGGCTCAGCAGTTAAGAGCACTGATTGTTCTTCCAGAGGACCTGAGTTCAATTCCCAGAAATCACATGTAGGCTCACAATCATCTGTAGTGAGATCTGGTGCCTTTTTCTGGCCTGCAAGCAGACATTCAAGCAGAACACTGTATACACAATAAACAAATAAATCTTTTTTTTTTTTTTAATGGACCTACCATATATTCTAGCAACTCCATTTCTAGATATATATCTAAAAGGAACAAAATCCAAACCAGGAGATGTCTGCACTTCAATGTGTATTGCAGGACCAATCATTATGGCTGAGAAATAGAATCAATCTTTGAGTCATATCACGAATGAAAGGATTAAAAAAAATGTGGCCTATATACACAATCTAATGCTATTTAGTGTTTTAAAAGCAGGGACCCTGTTATACACAAAGAGATGTGTGAGCCTGAGCATACTGAGCTAAATAAATGGGGCACAGAAAGACCCTTAACCACAGGATCTCACTGATATGTGGAATTTGTAAACATTGAGGTCACCACGTGCACACGGATAGAGCATTTGCCTTGATGCTGGAGGCCTTAGATTCCATCCATAGCACCAATAAATAAGTAGATAAAATAATAAAATCCATAGAAGTAGGATGTAGACTGATGGGTAGCGGTGGCTAGAGGAAGATGATTGGGAGGTGGCAGGCAGGGCATGGAGATTCGGGTGGGAGGGGAGCAGTTGCAGTGACCCGCCTATTTACTGTTCTGCTTGGTGGTTAGAACTAATGACAAGACTACTTACTGTATGTCTAATCTAATTTGCTAATTTGCAAAAAACATTATATAGTTACAAGATCTTCTTATCTGAAGTTATGGTTAACATTATAAGAACAATTAACAAGTATGCTTTGAAGTAAAAGCCAAAGAACAGAGTGAGAAGTGAGAGTCAGCAATCCCCACCAGCTGGACATGACAGTGTGTGCCTTCAGTCCCAACCTCAGAGAGACAAAGGCAAATCTCTGTGAATTTGAGGCGAAGCTAACCAACATGGCCAGTTCCAGGGCAGCTGGGGTTGCATGTTAAGATCTCGTCTAAAAAGAAAAAAAAATAATCTATCTTGAAGCACTTTTGTGGGCCAGGGACTGTAATTAGAAGTTTTGAAAATATTACTTATTGGAAGTGGAGAGATGGATCACTGGTCAGGAGCCCTTGATCTTACAGAAAGCCCAGCATCTGCCCCAAACTTCCGTCCTAGGGGATCTGACACCTTCTGGCCTCTAGGCATGCATGTAGTGCACATACATATATGCAGGCAAAACACCCATCCACATAAAACAAAATTAGTGAAGCAGAAAACAATGGTCTGGAGGAATAGCGTAGAAGTTAAGGGTGCTGGCTGCTCGTACAGAGGATCTGGTTTGATTCCCAGCATCCACATATCAACTCAGCTTCCTGTTAAGACCAGTTCCAGGGGATCTGACGCCTTCTTCCACCCTTTGAAGGCACTACACAACACACATGGTGCCCAGACATATGCAGCAAAACACCCACATAAACTTTTAAAATGTTTATTTGTGTTGTGTGTGTGTGTGTGTGTGTGTGTGTGTGTGTGTGTGTGTGTGTGTGTGTATAGGTCAGGGGTCTTCCCCTTCTGTGCTTTGAGATAGGATCTCTTGCTTGACCCGCATGTGCCAAGCTGAGGGCTCACAGGCTATTTCTCCACCTCAGATTAGGAGGACACACCACTGCACCTAGTCTTATCTAGAAGTCTGAACTTAGTTCCTCATGTGTATGACAAGCACTTTACCCACTGAGCTGTCTCCCCAGCCAAAACTTTCTGTTCCTCAAATGTGCCAAATGTGATCTTTCCCCAGAGTCCTGGACTTGGTCCCCTGGCTCAGGACCTTCCCTATCTTCCACCCATTTTCCCTGTCACCCTATTGCTGTCAGCCCTCTGCACAGATTTCACCTTCTTTGTGTCCTACCACTCTCCCAAAGATATGTCACCACTGTCCCCTGGGTCCCCTGTCTCCCTTGCCTTGTTTACATGTCTTCTCCTTGTCACTTGCCTTGTTTACATGTCTTCTTGTCACTAACTGGTGTCCTGTTTCTCACACTGTAACATGAGCTCTATAGCAACAAGAATGTGCTTGGTTTCTACTCAAAGCACTATCTGGCAAGAAATGTTTACAGTATTTCTAGAAAACACTGATTATCCAAACATCATTTAGGATGGAGAAAACAGCACTGTGTAACTCGAGCAGCAACCCCATCTACCTTCTCATTGTATTGTTTCCCATGGATTTTCTTCCAGAGATGCCAGTGATGGTCCAGGTCAGGGTCTTTCTGCAGTTGCTCCGTTGCCAGGGAACAGACCAGGGGCACACAGAACAGCCATCTCATTCTGCTTAAGGGAAGCACAGCAGTTAGCTGCATGCATTTTTGATCATATAGTTTCCTTTCATTTGCCTGTTTTTATTTATAAAAACAGGTTGCTCTGTAGCCCAGGCTGTTCTGGAACCATGAAGCCCAGAATACCCTTGAACTTGTGGCAATCTGCCTGACTCTGCTTCCCAAGTGTTGAGGTTACAGATACAGGTATAGACCACCATCATGGATGTGACAATGTAGTCTCAAAACAGAAAGTAACATCTATGAAAGGAACACACTCCTGGAAATTAGAATAATATAAGTAATTTGCAGGAATGTTCAGGAGTAAGGAGGAATTATGCCCAAAATACTATTCTGAATACTTTTAATACTAAATTAGTAATTTTAATGTCTTAAGAGGGGACCTTCAGCTAGGAAATGGTACATGACTTTAATCCTAGAACTCAGGAGGCAGAGACAGGTGGATCTCTGAGAGTTCAAGGGCCAACCTGGTCTACAGAGTGAATTTTAGGACAACAGAGCTATGCAAATAGACCCTGAACAAGAAAATTAGATACCTTCAGAAATTTCCCAAGTGGGGCTGAAGAGATTCTCAATAGTTAAGAGGCCTCTCCTCTATTCCAGGGGACCTGGTTTTGATTCCCAGCACCCACACCACAGCAATAACACCTCTATAACTGTAGTTCCAGAGAGAGTGCTGTCAATCTCTTCTGTTCTCCATAGGAACTGGTCTCATAGGCATGAAGTTGGTGCACATACACATATATTGGCAAAATATCCATAAACATAAAATAAAACTTAAAAAAGAATTTTCCCAAACAAACACACTTAGAGAGTTAAAATCACAGACTTTGCACAATTTGCTAACAAATCTAGTCAAGAAAATTCCTTCTTTCTCCTTTCAATATCAACAAATAGTGCTCTGCCACAGAGCACTTGCCCCATGATGGTGTGAGGCCCTTGGCTGGACTCTGAACACCAAAGTAAACACAAATAACCCAATAGATAAGCTTTTGACATAAAATAAATGTTCAGACACTTTTAGAGATAGCTAAGGTGCAACTCGGTTTTTAAATCATACACCCTTAGGTTATATTCCTTTTCCCCAACAAATCAAGTATCTTTTTCTAAAGAGGAACCCTAAAACATCATTTTCTCACAGACCTGGAGGCCTACACTTGTGACCCCTCCCACATACACTCCAGAGGCAGGGACAGCACCACACATTTGAGGCCAGCCTGCTCTCCATATAGAGTTTCAAGGCAGACAAATCTAAAAGGTGAGACCCTATCTCTAAGCAACAGCACACCCAACACCCACCCTGTTTCTACATTTGATAGAAATTCAGGAGTCACCTGGGACTGGATCTTTTAAATTAAGAACAGCTGGGATTTTAACCTTGTGAGCCTTTGGATCATGAAACCCAGGTTTCAAGAACCTCTCCAATAGACTCTTTCTAATCAGAAAAACAAGAGGAGAACATGATTTTTGTTTTCAGCTTACTTCCTGAAAGCAAAGATTTAAAAACCTGGCAGCCTGGCTGATGAAAAGATAGAGAATGTTTAAGGCTAGATATGAACAAAACACGTTAAAAAGCAGACAGTACATACATGGCAGTGTGGGCAGGAGTCCCCATGGTCACTCCGAAGTGTTGTCCTCACTCCAAAGATGTCCCAGGAAGCAGAAGGCTGGTTGAACTGACTTTAAAAAGAAATTGGAGCTTGTCACATGAAGCATCTACAATGAGGAAGTGAACTTTCATTTCGGTTTCATGTAAAGCCTGACGTGGGCAGCTGCCTCCAGGCCCTCCCTTCTCACCTTAGAACCCTGTGAGTGCAGGGAGCTGCCCACAGCAGCCCTGACAGAGGCCGTCAGAAGAGGACCCCAGTGGAGAGCTGAACAGACTTATCCCTTTGGATTGGGCTCCTCAAATCTGAGCTCCTGCTATGATTTTCTGGGAAACCCTAACCCTAACCCTATTCCTTTAACACAAGTCATTTGAGACCTTTTGTGCCTAAGGTTTCTATTCATTGTTTCAAAGTACCTATACACACACACATACACACACAGACTTATCTCACAAATATACAGTTATACACATAGAGAATTATCTCACACTCATACATAGTTATACATACAGTAATATCATATATACACAGTTATACAATACACTTACACATACAGTTATCATACACAGTCATAAACATAGAGGTATCTTACACATGGTTCTATATATACACACAATTATCACACAGTTCTCTACACACACACACACACACACACACACACACACACACAAGCTTACCCATACCATAATATACATTTAACTGTGCTGCGGGCGTCTTAGACACACTGAGAGTAAAATAAGCTATAAAAATCACTAAAGAAAACAGGTATTTCTCCCACATTTTTAACCATTGAGTTTTCTGAGAATTTCATTTTTGCTTATTTTTCTCATTTTTCTAGTGATTAGTAATTGCTTTTCTTAGTGATTTGCAGAGATTGTTTTTACTAAATTCTGGCTAGTAATCTCTGTCAGTGCTGGATACTAATTCTGTCTTCACTCAGTTTCCCACTGGTCTTTACCTTGCTTGCATTGATTTTTTTCTATTTGAAACTTTAAAATATTAAAATAGAGTCTTTATTCAGGACTGGTATAGTGGTCTATGTCTGTAATTCCAGAATTAAAGGCAGGAAGATCAGGAGTTCAAGGCCAACTCGAACCACAAGAGGGTTTCAAACCAAACAGGGCTGGAGGGCTCAGTGGTTAAGAGCCAGTGCTGATTTTACCCACCCCCCACCCAGGTGTGGTTCCCAGCACTCACATGGTGACTTACAACCATCTGTGATTATAGTTCCAGGGCATCCAATACCCTCTTCTGGTCTCCTCACACACCAGGTATGTATCTGATACATAGACATAAATTCAGGCACTCACACATACACATAAAATTTAAAAAGTAAACCAAAAGTAAAAGACAAAAACATAAACCATATATGTGGAGGCAGAAGGCCCAACAGTAGGGTTAGCACAAAATTGGCTGAGATAGCCTGGACTGTACAGTGCATTTTAGGACAGCCTGTCTTAAACAATTTTGTTTTATCTAAAAAAGATGCAAACATATGTAAAAGTAGAGATATGACCAAAGATGGTGTGACAATCCCAGCATTGTGGAGGTTGAGGCAAGAAGATCCAGAGTTCAAGGTTAGCCTTTACTACACTGCTAGATCCATGGCCAGTCTGGGTTACATGAAACCTTGTCCTCAAACTGGAAAACAAGAAAGTAGTAAGATAATGAGCCCCTCTGAAAATGACTTTGTTTCAACAATTGTCAGTAACTGACCAAGCTGTTTCATTTAAATTCTCTTTACCCAAATTATTTTGAAATAATTCCTATATATCATATTGTTTCCTATGTAATATAAAAATGTTTCAAGAGTTTATCCTTGTGTGTGTGTGTTAGTGTGCATGTGGAGGTCAGAGGAGAACTTGAAGATCTTTTCCTATAACCGTGTGTGTCCTAGAGGCTGAATTCAGCCCTGGTGGCAAGCGCCTTTGCCTGCTGAGTTACCTTGTGGACCCTCATGTGCATATTTTTGAAAGAGTATGTTAAAGAAATACAAGCACAAATATGATGATATCTAAACTGACCATCACATTTAATATAATTTTTTTCTTTTTAAAGATTTATTTGACTTTTAATTATGGGATATGTGAGTGTCTCTGTGAGTTAAGTTCACGAGTCCTGGTGTCCTTGGAGACCAGAAGAGGGCATGAAATCCCCTTAAGTTAGGCCCTGCAAAGGAGCTGCACCTGTTCCATAACTGCTGTGTTCCCTGTCCCCTGAAAACAGTTGCCTGTCTGCAGACTCTCCTTGACCAAGCTATGTATCAGAGTCTGGCCATGAATTTCTGATCCTCCACTTGGAGAATTTTCCACCTTACCCATTTTACTCCTCCATATTGAGGTCAAAACTCTTCTGTCTAAGGCTCCTATGCAGTTCAGGATGTACGACCTACGTTTAGCCTTGTAGAAAGACTTTGTTTTCAGAATCAGTCTGTAAGGAACTAGACCCACAAGACCCCTCTCTGGTGAGGACTGTAATAGAGCGGCAGCTGCAGCAGCCACCACAAAGGGTTCTGGCATTGATGCCTAGTGCCATGTGTGCAAATCACATTGTGCATGGCAGCATCACAGCTTGAGCGGCCCTCTTTGTGTGATTTGGATAACAAGTTCACAGTTATATAATATTCTATATGTTTGACTCTGGACTCTCAAAATTCTGGAAGTCTTCTTCTGCAATCTTTTAAAATAAAGTTTTATTTATTTTTATTTTATGCCTATGCGTATTTTGTCTGCACGTATGTATGTGGACCACGTGTGTGCAATGTCCAAAGAGGCCGCCAGAAAAGGATATCAGATCTCCGAGAACTGGAGTAACAGTCGATTGTGAGCTGCCACCTGAATACTGGGAATTGAACCTGGGTCTCCTAGAGAATGAGCCAATGCTCTAAAGTGCTGAGCCATCTCTCTGGCCCCCTTTCTGCCATTTTTAAAGAAACTACAGTACCCAAAAATATAGATCTAGTAATGAAATCCACAGGAGTGTTGGCATTAGCAGAACATGAGCTGGGTCTCAGAGGCAGATTGGGAAATCGCTGCTCTCGGGCTACAAACAGGAAGTATGTGGAGAAAATAACTGTGAAATCCACAATAACCACAGACCACCTTCTTCTCCGTTCTTCTGCTTTGTCTGATTGCTGTGTTCTAAGGCGCGTGTGATCATGAGTGTGCAGCTGTGCACGAATGAGTGTGTGCTCTGAGGCTTGAGGACACCCTCCCGTGCCATCCCTATTGGTCTCCGTGGCTTGCTCTACCCAGCAAGGCTAGACTGCTGGCCAGCGCACCCCAGGAACACCCAGCCCCTCAGCACTGGGATTCGGGGGCATGCCACCATGCCTGGAGTCCGACTTCTGTGGATCCATCCCAGTTCCTAGTGCCTGTGAGGTAAGCATTCCTCCAGCAGACTACAGATTTTACAGCACCACCCGCTTTGGGCGCGGGGAGGGGGGGCGGCTTTTAACTTCGATTCCCCCTGTGTGTGCTTGCACCTCCAAACATGGTTCCGTTTCCTCCGTGGGAAATGAGGAGTCTTAGGGTTCCACTGCTGTGATTGCAGCGACAAAACACTGAGCAAAAGCAACGTGGGAGGGGAGAGTTTATTCCGGTTGGCAGTTTCAACAGGGTGACATCACTGAGGGATGCCTAGGGAGAGGCTGTACAGGAATACCGCTTCCTGGCTTGCTTAGCCCGTCTTCCTGTAGTTCTCAGGACCACCAAGCCAGGGGTGCCTGTTAGGGTTCCAACCCACTTCCGGGTGGGAGCCCTGGCCAATAGCAATAACCTGGCCCGCCCAGCGCCCTGACGTCAAGCAGAGCAGTCCTTCGGAAGGCTTTACCCTTTTGTTCTTTCTCTCTTTCCCTGCCAGAGCTTGCACGCCCCCCCCCCTTCTAATAAAGTCCCCCTCATGAGCACGGCCTGAGTGTCTCTTTCCGTGGCCTACACCCACGCTGATCACCGCCACGGCGCCGCCCAGCTGCATGGGGCCCCATCTGCCAGCTACAGGTGCCCACAGCGGGCTGTACCCTCAACATCAGTCGTCCATCGGGAAGATGCTCTACCGCTGTCTACAGGCCAATGGGGCGGAAGGATCTTCTCAATTGAGGTGTCCTCTAGCAGAGCAATTTTAGCCTGTGTCAAGTTGACAAAAAAACCTAAGCGAAACAAGGCTTAAGAAAAAAAAAAAAGTACTTCCGTTGGGCAGTGGTGGCACATGCCTTAATCCCAGCACTCGGTAACCAGAGGCAGGTGTATCTCTGTGAGTTCAAGACCAGCTTGATCTACAGAGTGAGTTCCAAGACAGCCAGGGCTACACAGAGAAACCCTGACTCAAAAAAATTTATACCAAGACAAAAAATGTAAAATAGGGTTTTAGTGACTATAATTTTACCTCAAGATCAGCTTTGGCACATACGACCCTCCTGAAGAAGAAAGAGAAAGAAAAGTGGAAATATTTTTCATATGCTATTTTGATCATGCTTTTTTAAAATTTATTTGTTTTTATTTATGTGCACTGGTGCTTTTTCAGGGAGGTCAGATTCCCTGGAACTGGAACTACAGACAGTTGTCAGCTGCCGTGTGGGTGCTGGGAATTGAACCCGGGTCCTCTGGAAGAGCAGACGGTGCTCTTAACCGCTGAGCCATCTCCCCAGCACAAAAATGTTCTTTATTTTAGTGTGGTTTAGACAGATGCTCAGCACAGCTGTGTCCATGTGGAGGCTGAAGGAGGGCCTGGGGTCTCTTAGAGCTGAATGGGCACTGGGCTCTAAACTCTGACTCTCAGACTTGTACATCAAACCTTTATCACTGCTCAGCCACCTTCCCAGCACCAGCAGCCTTTGTTTGTTTGTTTGGTTTTTTTTTTTTTTTTTTTTGAGTCAGGGCCTCACTTTGTAGCCCAGACTGGGCTTCCTGTCTCAGCCTCTTAAGTGTTGAGATTACAGGCATGAGACACAATGCCCGGCTTAAATCTTAAATCTACTCTGTGTATGCTGTCTGGATTGTTTGTGTGTTGCACTTATGGAGGTCAGAGAAGGACACCAAATCCACCTTATTCTTTTAAGACAAGGTTTCTCACTGAGCCTGGAGCTAGGTCAGGAGCCTGCAGGCCCCAGCAGTTTTTCTGTCTGTCCATTGTCCCGGGGTTACTTTCCCCAGCCTGGGTATTCACGTGGAAGTTAATCTAAACTCATGTCCTCATGTCTGAGGAGCAAATGCCCTTCCTGCTTTTAAGGCTCTTCCCCTACAAAATGCCCATTCTTGAGCAATTTACTCAGTTCAGAGAAGGTTTTCCTGTAAATCTCATCTTTGCGGTAGTCAGTCTCACGAGTCTTACTTGCTTCTTCGGGTCAAGAGTGGCTTCCTTCATTTCTTAATCTCCACCTGGAAGACGCACTTCAAGAACATGTGGGAAGCCTCTTCCGTCTTCCCTGATGACATCTGTGGTATTGTGAGCCTACAAATTGTAGCACAGATTTAGGGGCTTCGTTCCACGATGTCACATACAGTCACTAAATTCTCCCAGCTAACACAAGATCGGGGCGGTGATGGCCGCACAAAGTCATGGAACCAGCACTCAGGAATTGGAAGCAAGAAAGTGTGTTAGTGGGGAAGGGGGCGAAAAGAAATGAAAGGATCATTCTGGAACATTCCAAGGCAGCCAATTGGATTTTGTACACTAGGTCTCCCTGAGATGGTGCACATTGATTTACCTAGAGCAATGAATAGAAAGACGTGAGGCAGGCCACTAGAACACCCGCAGCTTGTGCACGAGGAAAAGCTCCCAGAAGGACTGGGAGAAAGAAATGAAAGCAGAACCGGAAACACTGCCCGGCACAGCCCTGTCCGCCCGCTATGGCTTTTGAAACCCTCGGTTCTGCTTCCCGATCTTGAAACAGCTGCTCTGAGGTTTTCTAAGGACCCTTCTTCCTTTCAAAGGCTCTGAATATGAAGATGGTACAATGGCTGCTTTTGTCTCTTAGTTTACATGATTGTGCTGGGGATTTAATAGCAGACAGTATTTCCATAGTGAAACAGTCCACTCAGTACTTTCTCCAAGGAGCACTCAGAAGTGAGGTGGAAGTGTTTGGGGGTTAGCACAGAGGATTTAGAATAGATGGGGAGGGGGCGAAGAGCCGCACGGTGGCTACTGTGGGGGCCGGGATAAGAGTGCTCGTTCTGTGACACTGAGCTGAGTCCCATGGCTGTATGTCCTGTAACCCCAGCATTTCAGGGGAGCTCAGTGAGATAACTTGTTTTAAAGGAATATGGAAGATAAAGACAGAGAAAGGCACTTGGTGTCATCCTGTGCATGTACATGATTACATGTCCCTACATATTACAATGCATGTAACACACAAGTAGTCAAATTCTTCTAAAGAAGGTTGCCAGCTCACAGATAACAACAGAGACTTATTAATAATTATAAAAGATTAGGCTTAGTTTATTAGGCTTTTTCCTAACTAGTTCTTATAAGTTAACTCGTATTTCTTACTCTATGTTTTTCCACTTGGCTCATTACTCCTCTGCGAACTGCCCACCTCACTTCCTCTGGATACGGCTGGTAACTCTGCCTTATCTCTCCCCGGAAGTCCCGCCTAACCTCTTCCTGCCTAGCTATTGGCCACTAGGCTCTTTATTAAACCAATCAGAAGGTGCCATAGCAAAGACTCATCTTCACAGTGTTAACATATTTGTCAAAACACAGCTGTAGTGGGAATCAGGCCTTATTTACCCTGACTTAGAGATGTGGCCGTTAGGCCTTGAGGACCCATGTAGGGGGCGTGGCCAGGCCAGTCTAAGACCAGGTGCTGCCCTGTTTGCTACCTTGCCCTCTTGAAGACTCACCGGCACTGCTAAGTGGACCAGTCCAACTTTGCAGGAATTGCCTTGTCTCTTGTATCAATGAGTGTTTCGTATAAACCCTTTAATAAATATTAATCTTTTACATAATCAATTGCTAGTGATTAATACCCACTATCGGAGTAAATAGAATAATTTTAATATGTAGCTAGTTGGGGAGAGTCTTTCTGATAAACATTGCATTAATTATGTGGTAATGAGCGGTGTATTGAAGTAACCCCTACAATTGAAGCACTGGGGAGGCCGAGAGCGAGTAATTTTGAGTCAGAGGCCAGCCAAAGCTGTGCATCAAAGACATTGTCTCAAAAACACTAAAACTATTTTCAGACTATTTTAAAAAGTAGACAATTTCTAGAGTAGTTTTAGATTCTCAAATAAAGCATAGAAAGTAGAGTTGCAATAACCCCCCCCAACTCCCTCTCTTTGTAATTTCCCCACTCCGTGCATTCCTATTATGCAGTAGCCTTGAACACCACTGCCCCCCCCACCCCCCCGCCCCGGTGTGCTGTTCTGCTTCTTGTCTCTAACTTGGCCGGCTCAAATGTTTCCTGTGTGGGAAAGCATAGTACATGGATGTAAGGCATGGCTCCACTTAAGTGTTTGCAAGGTTCAGACATGTAGTAAAATATTGCAGAATTTCTGTTTGTCTGTTTGAAATAGGATCTTGCTACATAGCTCAGGCTAGCCTGTAACTCACTGTTTAGTCCAAGCTAGCATTGAATGGAAGCAGTGCTCCTTACCTCAGACAAGTGCTGGAGTTGAAGGTGTGTATGTCTTCTTTCCCAGCTCAGTATTTTCAGTGACTGAATAGTTTTGACTTTAAGTGTTTAGAATCATAGTTTATCTGTTTATTGATCATTCATCTATCTGATGTCTCCTTGTATTACAACTTCTGATTGTTATTTTTTAAAAAATGCCTCTGAAACCCAGGACCTTTATTCTATAAATCTATAGACCAGTCATCGTGGTCCATGCTTATAATCACGGCACTGGAAGGCAGAGGCAGGAGGATTAGCACAAGTTTGATGCTGGCCTGGGCTATAGAGTAGTTCCAGGGTAGTCTAAGCTAGAGTGAGAACCTATGTTAAAAAAAAAAAAAATCTAAGCAGAGGATTTGGTTCAGGGGGCTGGAGAGACAGTTTATCAGGAAGGGCTCATTGCTCCGTTTGGACCTCAGCTACCATCAGGTGGCCCACAAATGCCATTAATTCCAGCTCCAGGGATCTGGTGCCCCCTTCTGGCCTCTGCCAGCGCTGCACACCCCCAAATAAAATAAAAACTTTTTTTTTTCTTTCTTTTTTTAAGAAATAAAGGCCACGATTGTTTAAGTCCCAATGTGAAGGACTGGACTACTACAGTGCCTGACAGGCAGGCTGTAAGTATGAAGCCTGTTAATATGTGTTAACAAGGTTTTCCAATGGCAGAAGAGTTGGAAACTGCCATCAAACGGACAAACAATATGAACATATCAGAACTGTGGTTTCAATAAAGCCACATAACTAAAAGTAGAACAGGTAACCTTTTAACCCCAGCACTTGGAAGGCAAAGGCAAGCAGACCTGTCTGAGTTAGAGGCCAGACTAGTCAACAGAGCAAGTTCTAGTACAGGCTCTAAAGCTGCAGAGAGAAAACCTGTCTTCAAAAAACAAAATAAAATGTAGAACAAGCTATCACTTGAATGTCTTCATTTCCTCCTGAGCACATTTGTGAGTGGGTGTGAGAAACAGCACGAAGTACAGTAATGAGAACTGTGGGACCTTGAACACAAAAAGGAAGCAATTAATTAAACCACTTTACTGAATCAATAATATTACTAAGCTATTAGAACAATGAATGTGGAGGGTCACTGCAGGCGCCAGGACTGAGTAATAATTCACATGGGGCAAAAAGAATATGCAGTTCAATATGACCCAATTATCAGGTATTGTACACATTTCTAGAGTCTTTATTGTAAGCATGCAAGTAGAGCACACACATACATGGGGAAAAACCCAATTAGATAAAATAATGTTTTAAAAATAGCGAGGGCCATGAGTGATGAGTGATTGTCATGAGATTCTCTAGTGCCCAATGGCCAGCCAGCCTCACCTACTTGGAGAGTCCCCTGCCAGCGAGTGAGCAACTATGTCAAAGGAAGGACAGCATTCAAGGAACACCCAAGGTTGACCTCTGATCTCCACATACACAAGTGAATGCACATCCAAACATATGTGTGTACTCCCACTGAGCACTACAAAGACTGACAATTTAATCATTTTACTCTGTGTCAAAATATCAATGATTAATTGCAAAGCTATTTATAACCTAGGACACTGAAAGTAACATTTGTTTAATGGGAGCTAAATAAACACGTCCGTCTTTACATCCTGTCACATTTACTTCTCCGCTGTGTGTGACTTGCAGGCGTCGGTTCTCTCCCCACTGTGTGGGTCTCAGGACTGAATGTCAATCATCAGAGTGATGCTAAGAGTTCTGACCCTAACGCAGCTCACCAGTCTCTGCCCAGTAGAACTCACTGCACCTACAAAAATAATTATGTTTCTGGATCAAGATTTTTTACTCCCATTACTTACTATCATTTTGGAGGAACACAGACACACAAGAGAGAAACTAGAGAAAAATTGGAAAGAAAAAAATAAGATTTACCTCTGTGTGATTCACTTCCATACTCTAAAAATTTAAAGGTAATAAGTTGAAAAACTCAAAAGAAAAAAATTCCAGATAAGGTAGATGAATATAAGGCAAAAATCAGGATTTTTCACATATACAAACATATCCAATTATAAGATATATTGGAAATAACCCCATTTTAGCCTGCCAGAATGTAATAAAAAAAAAGAACCAAACTTCCATGAAAAACACTTATCAAGAAACTTGCAAGAAGCCTGCAAGATGGTCCAGAAACACCTGCTACCAAATCAAAAGCCCTGACATAGTCACACACAGACATACACATAATTTAAAAAGCAGAAATCTAAAGGTAATTGTTTAGGTAAAATGGGGAAGTAAATTCTACAATAAAGCAAAAAAAAAAATCTATACAAATTTGTCCAATAGGTAATCAGATCTTCTATTACTTGTCTTTGGTGTAGTGGAGAGCACGCACAACTTAACCTAGAGGTGTGGCCTGATCTGGAAATCACTTATGGCCTCCGGGCCCTAGCACTCAGGGTGTGCTTGGAGGGCCGTTAAGACCCCAACACAAGTTCACAGAGCCCCTCTGCTTCTCTCTGTGCTCTTGGCTGGAGGAACCAACTGCTAAGTGAAGCTGCATGGACCAGTCTAGCTTTTCCAGGAACTAAAACTTATGTCAGTGAGTGTCTCCTCTGAAACCCTTAATAAATACCAGTTGCCAGCAATTATTACATATAATAATACTTTGGTCCTTTAAACAATCAGTGAGGGTATTCAGTCATATAAATGTGTGTGTTTACATTTGTTGACGTGAGAATACATATCACCAGGAGAATGCTTATCTTGTATGGTGAGGCCCTAGGGTTGATTCCCAACAATGCAAAAACCTCGCAGGTTGTTAAATGTCATACTCTCACACATACACACCTGGGGACATTAACTGCTTCATCTGGGATGCACTTTCCTGTTTTCCCTGTGTGCTTAACTTAAACTTATGAAAAGTTTTGGCTCTGTTCTCTTGTGAAGGGTTTCCCCACTTTGAAGAACTCACTACATAGAACAGGCTGGCCTCAAACTCACGTAAGTTTGTGGGTTAAAGGCATATGCTACCCCATTTGTAGCTGGCATGTCCTACAGGCCAAAAAAGTAGGAAAGGGGTTTACTAAGAATGCAAATAGAGTGTATGACATGGGTGGAGAGAGGGCTCAGAAGTGGAGAGCACTAGCTGATCTTCCAAAGGACACAGGTTTGACTTGACTCTCAGCATCCACACTCCAGTCCCAGGAGATGTGACCTCCTCTTCTGGCCTGTGTGGGCACCAGGCATGCACATAGCACAAAGATATACGTGCAGACACACACACACACATTAAATAATAATAATTCAAAGTGTACACATTCGTTTCTTTTTTCTTTTTGAGGCAGAGTTCTCTGTGTAGCCCTGGCTACTCTCTCTGTAGACCAGGCTGGCCTTGAACTCAGAGAGGCCTGCCTCTGCCTCCTGAGTGCTGGGATTAAAGGCATGCCCCCCCCACAACTGGCTAAATTTAAAAATATTTTAAACAAGAGTGCATGACAATGAATATTCAGCAACTGTGAACTCTTTGTCATGGTATAATAGTACTTTGTAGAAAATGGAAAAACAGGTTGTGCTAATTTAGTCCTCTAGCACAGTAGGTGTGGGTTGTGACCTCTTAGGCATTAAAAGATCTTTTCACAGGGGTTGATTAAAACCATTAGAAAACATAGATATTTATATTTCATAACAGCAAAATGATAAAGTAGTGATGCAAATAATTTTCTGGTTGGAGGTGAGCACAGCATGAAAACTGTGTTAAAGGTCGAAGCACTTGCAGCATCACAGACTAGACACTGTCCAAAAGCAGATTTAGCCTGGCATGGTGGTGCCCAAGGCAATCATCCCATCTCTGGGCGGCAGAGATAGGATCGTGAGTTTGAGGGCAGCATAGGCTACAACAACAACAAAACTCAGGTCACAGTGAGTATGAGGACAGCTTTGTCTAACTGAGACTGTCTCAAAAGTAAAATAAAACAAAACAAACTCAGAAAAACTGATTTTTGAAGGGTTAGGTATGCATGCCACTTACTGCTGTGGTCCTTCTGCCTCTGCCTCTCAAGTGCTGGGATGGCGGGCACAGAGCACTGTGTCCAGCTTCATGGTAGTTTTAAATACTAAGTGATCTTTTTAGTTCCACTTAATCCCTGAAATTTACAGTTCTCAGGCTACAATAAGTACTTAATAAATGCTGGCTACCACCATATCCAACACTGAGTGTGGATGCAATGTTATTTATTAAACTGAGAATGAGATACTTTATTTCAAGTGCAAAGAAGGAAAAGAACACACATTTCCTAAACCATGTAAATTTGTCAAAGAATGAATAGGTTTGTGAATCTCGGAAGCCTGCACTGGAGCCATGGAAGACGAGGACTTGGGTGGCCACTCCAGCCTGCTGGAGATCTCCAGGGTCCACAGTACCAGTCCCCAAACAGCTAAAGCAGGTCAGTCTGTGGCCATATGCCTTAGCCTAAGAGTCTAAGACTCAAAGAGAATTTCCTGTTGTGTCCACATAGAAGAGGGCCTTGGGTGGAGAGAAGGAAAGTTACAGAGGTGTCTTTGGGAGCACCAGTGAGGAGAAAGTAAGCAATATTCCCGTAGACACGTCTGCTTCAGGAGTGCTGCCGGGTCAACTCCCTTCCAAAGTCCAGCGCTACACAGCAGCATCCAAGGCGTGGACAGCTGCAATCACATCTTGGGGAAGCTGGCCAGGTTGGTAATGCCGCAGGCGTTGTTTCTATTCCGAGCCAAGAGCACATATCCTTTGTTTCCCCAGGCTTCTCCCCAGCTGTAGAACCAACGGAGAAGTGTACTTAGCATCTGACGTAGCCCTTAAGACACTGTATCATATTTTAAAAATGAGTGGGCTGGGTTTTATTTTTAAGGAGTTTAAAGTTATGATGTGGGAAGAAGGCATGCTACCCAGGTTGGTTTTGTAAATTTGTGCTAATGTCAATGTAACAGAATCTGCAGTCAGCTGGAGAGAGACCTCTGGGAATTATCTCGATTATGTTACTGGTGTGGGAGAGCTATCTCATGGACAGATCCTGGATCATGTCAAATGGAGACATGAAGCCAAATACTAGCACAAGTTCCTCATACTGATTCTCTGTTCCTGACTGTGGCTGTGATGTGACAGCAGCTTCAAGCCCCTGCTGCCCAGACTCCCCTGCCATGATGGACAGTCCCCTGGAGCTGTGAGATCAGCCGTTTCTTCATCAGGTCACCTTGTCAGAATAAAGAAACTGAGACAGGTCTTAAAGGTACTAGAGATTGTAGGTGTGGTGGTTCCTTTAATCTCAGGAGCAGAAGCAGGAGGATCTCTGTGAGTTCCATCCTAGCTTGGCCTACACAGCAAGTTCAGAGCAGCAGGAGCTACATAATAAGAGCCTGTCTTCAGAAGCGGGGAAGAGGTGAAGGAAGAGGAAAATATGATATAAGAATGGTATTTCAGGCTGACCTGAAGGATGAGTGGACTGATGAAGGATCTATGGGACTAGGAGGAAGGTAGACAGATGTGAAACTGATGATAGATGGGAACGTGAGATAGATGCATCATGACAATGTGGCTAACAGTCAGGGGTAAGACAGACTGAAGTGGAGGCAGATCTGGAGAGGTGGAAGTGTTCAGAGCCATACTGCACTCAAGGCTAACCTGAGCTACAGGAGACCCTGTCTCAAGAAACAAAACAATCAACTGGCCAAACAAAAAAACTGGGTTAATCAACTTTCCTGTAAATCTGAGGGGTATTTAATTTTACTCTTCGGCAGGAGAGATTTAGAGGAACAGGCGAGAAGGACAGACTGCAAGGAATGAGTGGTCTGGGTGCTACTTTGTCAGTTAAGTCTGACTGGGCTCAAAGATCACCAACACATCATCTGCCCGCTGTTTGTGAGCAGCTACACAGCTCACACAAGGAGCAGCTGACTGGCATATCCTTCGGACATCATTGTCTGCCCATCACGTTAGTTCTGTAATTATGGCAAGTTAGAGGTGAGGCTTAGTGGCCAAAGGTGACAATGGCAGAAGTGCTGGTACCTGTTTTTAATTATCCAGTGTTTGTTTCCCTTCTGGACGCCATAACCCACCACCAACACAGCATGGTTCACGTTTTCACGATCGCAATTTTCATCATAGTACACGCCTACAAAACAAACTATGGATGAGGTTCTCTGCAACCTGAGGGCCCTGCGTGGTCCCTTGTCTCAGTCAAGGTTTACAACTGAGATGTGCTTGCTGGAGCAGCTGCCAGATTTAGCAGGAGAAGTCTGACTGTGAGCACTGAGTACTCAAGCCACACCCACATCCTACAAGGGGGGTCTCTGCAGGAAGAGGTTCTCACCTCTGCTGTAAAACTGGAAGGATGGCAAGCTTGCATCGATTGACACAGAGATGGGTCCCACCCGGGCCACTGCTCTCTTCAGGGCTTTCTCATTCCCCACAGGAATCTCTCTGTACCCTCTGCATTTAGCTGCCTTGGCTGTTGGGTTGTACATACAACTTTGATCCTGTGGGGGGAAAATCAAAGGAGGAATAAGACTACTGTTAGTCAACTGGCAATAAGTTGGTAAGAAAGTCAACCAATGTTAGAGGCAATGAACCAGTCCTTGGGTCCTACCATTTTAGAAAACTATGAAAAGAAGCCAGGTATGTTTTTTGCATACTTGTAAACCCAGCAATGAAGAGGCTGAGGCAGGAGGATTGCCATAAGTTCACGTCCAACTTGGGCTACATTTTTCAAAAATGAAAAGCAAAAACTGGGGAGGTAAAAAAGGTCAAGAGGTTTCTTGCTTTCTAGCTTCACAACAATCAACGTCAGAAGAAAAAGAGCCAGCTCTCCATCCCCTTGTCGTCATCCATTCCTTCTTCCTTCTCTTCCTTTTTGATACTGTGTGCCATGTACCCGGAGCTAACCCTAAACCCCTGGTCCTCCGGCCTCTATCCACCTTCAGGGGTTAGAATTACAAGCAAGTCCTACCTCTCCAAGATAGTTTTACTAATGCAGGATATGGAAAGAGTTTTCTTTTTAAAAACCGACCATCTTCTGCCTGTGGAACACATGTAAGCTTCAGAGGCAGGAAGGTACCAGCTGCTCTGTGAGGAATTTGCCAACACTAAGTCCAGCTCAACAGATAGCCTTGACCCTCTGTCTACAAATCAGGGATGCTAGTGTGAGGCAGACCTTATGTTTTCATCAGAGACAGAAATAAGTACATAACATGACACGTAAATAAATTAACAGCTAAGTAATTCAGCTTGTGACCTTCCAAGAGCACGCAAGCCTCATAACAATACAAGGTCTTGTCAAGTTGTTATGTTCTTTATGGCAACATTTCTCCTATACACTGGACCTTTAACACCCTGAAGTTGTAGCTATAAGAACACATATCTAATACCCAAAGTACTGCCAGCATTTGATGTGTGAGTTTAAGGTTACAGTGACTTACTGCCTTAATTTCTCAAAATCTGTTTGTTCTCTGTCACATGATTCTAGTGTTAAACTTCTCAGATCAACAAGACATAGTCATGTGGCACATCCCTGTGATCTTAGCATGGTACAAGAGGATCTCAGATTCTAGGTAAGCCTGGGGGCTTCGTGACTGAGAGAGAGAGAGAGAGAGAGAGAGAGAGAGAGAGAGAGAGAGAGAGAGAGCAGGATACAGTAACAGAAAACAGAATCATGCTGGGGGAAGAGCCAGTACAGGGCTCATACTGCAGTGGGTGTGATCTCACCTGCCCCACATATGGATAAGCGTCTTCAGAGTCAATGCCCCCATTCGTCTGCACATATCGGAAGGCAGTGGTCATATAGCCACCTCCACAACCGTAATTCTCAGACACACAATCCACAAGATTCTGAGGACTCAGAGTTAAGAGTTTGCCGGTCTTCTTCTTGAGCTGGCCTTCCAGGGCACCAGCAGAGCTAAAAGCCCAACAGGAACCACAGTCACCCTGAGAGACATAGGGAAGAACTGTCAGTCGTCACCTTACGAACTCAAGCACAAGTGCTGCCTTTGTGGTGAAGCCTTCTTTTGGTTCCCACTGATAACAGCTCTGATCACTGTTCCCTCAGCTGAGGTCAAGTACAGCACCTTATGGCTTTGGAGACACTTCTCCTGAATTCTAACCCTGACTTGGCACACTAGTTATGTGACCTTGATTCGTTACTGAACTCCTCTGTGCCTGAGCTTCCTTACCTTTAAAAATAAAAATAAGTTGGGTTTGGTGGGACACACCTGTAATTCCATCCTTAAGAGGCAGAGGCAGGAGGATCAGGAGCTCAAGGTCAGTCTCAGCCATATACTAAGTTGGGAGCCAGCCAGGGCAACATGAGATCTTGTCTCAAAAGAACAGAAAAGGGGCGTGATACTATAGTTAATAGATTGACTCTTGTGAACACTGAGAGGCTTCATTTACATGTAAATCGTAGAAGTTCTATATCATAGTAATCTCTCAGAAATTGCCAGTTATTATTAATGTTTGCTTTCCTGGATTGTAAAATGTTCTTTTCCCCAGATTTTCTATTTTTTTCAGAATGAGAATTTCTTAAGGAGGGAGCCTGGGATCTCCACTGGGAGCTAGCTAGCACTGTGCTGGTTTGGTTCTAGGAGACGGTGGTAGTGTTTGTTGAAGGAATGTTACATCAATTATTATCTCAATGATGATGTAGCCCTGTGCTGCTGAGGTTTTAGAAAGACAGATTCTCCAGCAGATAAGATTCTAATACCGTAAAAACTTTTTTGGGGGGAAAGGTTCTCTGTGTCCTAGTAATTACAATTTCAGGTTTTGCACAAGTATTTCTACATAAGCACAAAAATTTATGCTTAAGGTGCTTGTTGTAATACTGTTTTTAAAAGTAGAAACAACCTAAAAATACAAAATGGGTGATGAATTGAATAATAAATAATGGTATGTTCTTGAGACATACCACAATTCAGGCCAGACTACCTACACACACAAAAGAAAGCACCTGATTTTTGACTGGAGTAACATATCCTTTCTTTCGATAGTCGATGGAGTCTGGGGCTCTGCCTTCCCACTCTGGGATGTAGAGAGTGTCGTTACTGGGGGAGTGAGAGGGTGGTAATTTGAGTCCAGTCATCCTCTGAACCACTTCTTCACTGGTCTGAGACAAAGGAGGAGACCAGGCATTAGTAGTGACCAGGGTAAAGACAGTGGGTGGACCTGAATCTGAGAGGCAGCTTACCATGTCTCCCAAGTGATTCATGGCCAGTTCATATGTATGGACACCAAGAGAGGCCTCAAGATTATGGATAGAAATATGCTTCAGGTTTTTTTCCCAAATTAAACGCCGAGAGATTTCATTCGCCTAAATAGAAAAATCAGTAAGTTTGTAGACTGTGTGTGGTTAGATAGGTAAGTTTTAGAAAAAAAGATATACTACAACCAGAAGAAATTTACAATCTAGCTGGGGAAGTACGGAATCCAAGAGTACACACACAAAAATGTATGCAAAGTTATAGAGACAACCTAGAATAATAACATTACTATGAGAAGTAGTTCCCAAAAGAGCTTTTCCACACAGACAGCACACAGCCACCTCTGTGGTGCTGGGCACTGGACTCGGTACCATTCCTGAGCTGCCCTCCAGCTAACGCATCTGTAGAGCAGATAGAGGGATTGAAGAGGAAAGTACAGGCCAGCCGGGGAGTCAGGAAACAGGACTGCCGGCTTGCTTGGTTGGTGTAAAGCCTAAAGCAGAGGCCTGGGTCCCGGGCCTCCTCTGTGCTCCCCCTGCAGGCCCTGGGCACCTTGCTGTTATACTGTTTCCTATGGGTCTTCTTCCATAGCTCCCACTGGGAATCCAGCATTTCTTCAGGATAGAGGGCAAGGCTCAGCATGGGTAGCAGCAGAAACTTGAACACCCACATCCTGTGGAGGGAATAATTAGGAGAGATTCCATTGGCAGGAGGTTGCTAAGGCAGCCTGTGGATGAGGGGTGATGGTAAACACATTACCAAGAAAGTGGCTTTTAATATCTTAGGAGCTATAAAAACAAGTTTCTTCTACCAGAAAATTACCACATATGCACTGCAATGGCTTTGAATCCCACTATCTGCCTTCCTTCCCCTTACCCCCATGCTGGGATTAAAGGCAGGAGTTACTATGCTCACAGCCCAAGAATCCTTCCTTTTGAACTAAGGCTGTATGTGGAAAATGGACAAGGAATTGTTCCTGACTGAAAGGCTCTCACCACTCTTCTCCAGTACCCCAGCAAGGAGTGCACGTGAGGGACCACGGTTAGACACAGACTTCTAGCTACAGAATGCTTCATGCTTTGCCTACACCCACATCTTGCCAGGAAAGAAGGTACTACTTTGACAGCATTTATCTATAACGTGATGGCTGTGTCTTCATTTGCCTTATCCGTTTCTTCTTTCCTCAACCTCTCCCTCTTTGGAAAGGAAACAGCTCTAATCTTAACCAGATGCCATGTGTTTTCTTTTTTCCCCCAGAGACGTGGCTGCTTCACAGGACAAAAGCCTCAGATGCATAAAAGGAAAAAACAGAATAGAAGGCCAGTATCCTATAAGACCCCATTCACTGTTCACAGCTTTGCAGGAATTGGCTCTGGCTTCATTAATTTCTTGCATTGGTTTAATTGCAAATTCTTAAGTTTAAAAACCATTTCCTGTCTCCAGCACATCATGTGACTTGTGCAACACCGAAAGTACTTTTCTGTACTTTCTGCAAAGCAACAAAGTATCCAGCAGAGCATTCAATAACGGGGTGTTCCAGGCTTGGAGGAGTCAGTTAACACTGTAGTTAAGCAGAACCCCAGAAAGAATCCACTTTTAAGGCAGGCTCACAGAATCCTCCTTTGCTTTTACCAACAACTACATATTCATTCACATACACAATCATACACAGAATCCTAAAGATTTCCAGACAGATTTTATTTAGCCAGAAAATGAACGAAGAATTATGCTTTTATGCAGGGAATGTTATTTGATCCCTAACTCACTATATCCTTTCTCTTCTTAAAATAAAGTCACTGGTAGGAATAAGATGCTAAAAAACATTACCTGTTGTTGAGAATCTGTTGTCTAGGCTCCTTTCAGACAGGAAGTGTGGCTACTGTGAGCAAAAGAATAAGGGCGCTGGATTTATTCCGAAGGATTGCGGAAGTCAACTCCAGCAGTGGCTGGAAAATTTCGGTAAGGGAGGAAGGCAGGGACGGGATGAGAGAGGGGGAGGGTGGGAGGGCAGACACACATCTGCACAATTCCTGAGAGCTGCTAAGTGTTTACTTTCATCTGTCTTTGGGGTAAAAATAAGACAGCACATTATTTACAGTGACATTTTGGTGAAGAAACGAAAGGGCCCAGCCCCCGTTCTCTACCCTTCCTCAAAACAGCTCACTGGAGAATTTCATCCTTTTTTAACTCTGTCATAGCCCACCCTCCTTACCCTGAACCACTTTCAACTTTGTGTCAGATCCAGTTCTGAAATGCTAGGGGGCACACAGCAGTGTGTATGTGTGTGTGGGGGGCAGCAATAGACTAAAGGCTAAAAAAAGTAATATATGACAGACACATAAGGATCCAATTTTAAAATTTTAAAATGTTTGTGACTGGAGAAATTGTCCTAACCCATTATGGCTATGCAGAAAGTCAGGGTAAAATGGTTTAAAAGTGACAGGAGAGTTGAGTGTGTGTGGTGGTGCAGGCTTAGGAAGCTAGAGCAAAATCATCGTGGGCTGTGGGCACAGGGTGGCAGAGCAGGTGGTTCTCTGTGAGGTCAAGGCCAGACCAGTCTACAGAGTGAGTTTGAAGCTAGCCAGGGCTATAACACTGAGATGTTGTCTTTAAATAAATATTAAGAGTAGACTCACAAGTTCAAGCTTAGCCTAGGTAACTTAGAGGGATCCTATCTAAACCTAAAAAGTTAAAAAGAGGACCGAAGGACATAAACTCAGTGGCAGTATGTTTGCCTAACATTTATGAGGGCCAAGACTCAATACCCAACACAGAATTAAGAAGAGAAAGAAAGCAGCCCCAAACAGCACCTACTTATTTACAATACTTCAGTTAACATCAGCGGGCTGACAGATACACATGTGACTCTCTCTACTGCTAAACTCTTGGATGGCAGGATCTGATGAGCACTGCGTATCAATTACTAAAACTCCCAGCTAGGTCTGGTCACAAGGTCATCTCCAAATGCTTCCCCAAAATCTCTGCATGTGGCACATCACAAGACTCTAGCTCAGCCAACCATAACTCTAAACTACATTTTTCCATAGTTGCGAGGAATTAGAAAAATAAGGGATTTTAGACTAGAAAGGATATTACCACAAATATAGATTCCATTTCTAGCTGGATTCTTCACACAGACCCCAATTCCAGAGCCCAGGCTTGTCTTTAGCTCCATTAATGTAGGGAAAGCCCAAATCCACATTTGAACAGTTTAAAGTTCCAAATCCCCTTATCTCCTTTTAATCAGGAGGACATACTGGGGAAAGACCTCCAAAGGTCCCCTGGTGACCTCAAATCCCAAGACCTCTTCCCAGGAACCTGTAAGAGATCAGACAGCCCCCACTCCCAGGGAGTATGACCAGTGTGTGTGTCCGAACTTTACTCATGATGTGTCAGGGTCAGGAGGGTAAGTGAGAAACAAGGTGCTGGGGACTGGGGCCTATGATCTCCAACTCCAGAGATCAAGGCTCAATTACACTTTATGCTGTGTTTGGAGCCCAACTATGGATTCTTCTAGTGGAGCATGTCTGTTATTTATGAGCTGGAAAGGGGTAAGGAAGCCGCAATCAAGATCACACAACACGATAAACTTTATAAAAGAAAAAATACTTTGTTTTAAAATCTTTGCTACATGTCATTATTTTTGCCACTGTAAGGCTTAGCACAGATGGCCAACAAAGAAAAACCAGTCAAAAATAAATCCCTGAAGGAAAAGCAGAACAAAACCCTCAGAGCAGCTTCTCCCTCCCACCCTTCTTCAAAAGCCCTGGAAGAACTGTACATCATAGTTCTGATCACATTTAAAAACAAGTGATTATTACAAAAAATATTTCATTGGAAACTCAACTTTTTGGTTCTGTAAATTGTGATATAAATATATAAGTATACTGTATGTGTGCACACAGAATAAAAAAATAGCCTCCTTTTCCACTCTACTTCCTGGTACCAGACTGGAGACAAATGGAGGAAAACTTAGTATGTAACATTCCCTCAGCCTCTCCATCCGGGGCTCCTTACCTCCTATGAATACACTTAATAGATCTTTTCCATATTAGTTTAATCTTTCACTTAGATACTGACAGAAGCCAGTTTAAAAAAAAAAGAAAGAAAAGGCTACTGATAGATGAGACGCACCTGAGGACGATAAAGGATGAAAGCAGGAGCTTGTATCTGCATTTCTATGGCTGTAATTACAAGTGACCCTGTGGGAATTTAAGTCCAGGACCCAACTAACACATAGACTCACATTTATGCTCCAAAGGACAACAGACTTCAGGAAGACCTAGCCCAGGGCTGACACCGGAAGGAGAGGCTCTGTGCAGGAGCCCTTTCTATTGGTTAGACCCTCGTCGCTGAGGACCTCCACTTAGATAGCTAACCCAAGAAGTTGAGTTTCCATGCAGAAATCACCTCTCCAGAACGTATGTGTGATGCTGAGAGAAAAATGCAGCATTAGCCACTGGGCAAGTCTGGGATTTCTGACAGCACTGTCTGGCCAGCCTATCTGGTAATATCTGCAGATCTTCCACATAAATTGAGAGCACCAAAGAGCAGGAGTAATCCAGCTTTATCACTGAATGTGTTCTGTAAGAGACCAACCCTATCAACAGAAGACTGTATGTTGGCCTATAGTTCCATGTTTGCTGGACATGGTTGTAAGTGCAGCAAAGAATTTAATTACTCTTTGGCTGCAAGACTAAATACAAAAATACCTGGAAAAATTAAACTTCTTAGGATTCTTTGAAGAGCTCACAGAAAGACAAAGGAAATCTGGGACACTTTGCATATACTCCCTAGCAGGAGGAAGAACAAGACAGAGCCCAAACATATGCACACACAGGATACACATGCACACACATGCTCACACACAAACACATGCACACACAGGATACACATGCACATACATGCTCACACACACAGATGGCAATGCTCTGTCATGTTTCTTTCCAGGGAATTGCTCACTTCCTAGAGCTCCACATATACTGATCATATTTCATTATCCTCAGTTATGAGAATATTTCTCCTCTCCTCCACCCTAGCCAAAACAAGCCACAGTATCTAAGGCAATTAGTGGCTGTCAGGTTCTTCTATTCTGCCCCTTCACTCCAGCACAAACCATTCTGTGCCATTTCTAGTAAGAAGACATAAACAGGACTTCTAACCTTACCTATTCTCAGATTTTCAGAGAACCTTAAAAGCCCTGAAATTCATTTTGATTTTATAAATGTTACTTCAGAGTGAAGGGGTGAATGGGGTACATATCAGGGGTGAGGGAAGGGAAGGGAGAGGAACTTTTATTCTGTTTACAAAAGATTTGCTTTTAAGAACAAACAGTGATTTCCCCCCACCCTTATCCTCACCCCAATAGTTCTATTCTGAAAAGGGGGGAAACATAGTTAGATCAGGAAATTCTTCATTGTTGTAGCTGTTGCTCTGGTCTCCCAGCATGGACAGCATCTCCTAGTGAGAGAAAGACTGTATTTAGGTCACATGTCCTTCCTCTTACTGTGCCCCACACTCCCCCAGCACACCCTGAACTGCAGAAGCCTCGCCTCTCAGCCTTTTCTCCTATTCTCTTCACCACCTTCTTCCCCCATAATTCCTTTATTTCCCTTCTTTCTAGTCCTTGATATTTTCTTTCTTTCTTTTTAAAATTTTGTGTGCACTGGTGTTTTGTCTGTATGAAGGTGTCGGATCTCCTGGAGCTGGAGTTACAGACAGTTGTTAGCTCCCATGTGGGCGCTGGGAATCGAACCCAGGTCCTCTGGAAAATCAGTCAGTGCTCTTAACAGCTGAGCCATCGCTCCAACCCTCCTTGGTATTTTATTATTATTATTATTATTATTATTATTATTATTATGAACAAAGAAGTCACACTTTCTAACCTTGTATATCCCCATTCAAGGTCCCTTCCCCCTCCCACCACATCAGGTCATTCTTTCTTCTCCCCAAATCCCCATTCCCTCCCTGGGCAGGCAGCAGACACTCCCATGGTTCCACTGACCCAGTATTGCTTAGTTCAGTCCCCACTCCTGGCAGATCCAGCTTTCTCCCCCCTCCCTCAAGAGTGAGTCAGGTGTTCCTGTAGGGGGAGTGGGATCCAAGGAGTCAGTCCAGGCCAGGGTGTTTCTGATCCCAAGCTGTTCAGTGGTTGTGGTTTGCAGCTTGGGCATGCTTTGCTTTTTTCTTGGTTGTTTGTTTGTTTAGAGTCCACTAATGAGTGAGTACATCCCCTGCTTATCTTTCTGAGTTGGTATTTTCTTTTTTTTTTTTAAACTTTATTTATTTATTTTATTTATTTGCCTTGGTATTTGCCTGGAACTGGAACTACAGACAGTTGTTAGCTGCCATGTGGGTGCTGGGAATCGAACCCGGGTCCTCTGGAAGAGCAGACGGCGCTCTTAACCGCTGAGCCATCTCTCCAGCCCCCTGAGTTGGTATTTTCAAAGAAAGAAAATATGCATGCTACCATTTCTTCTAACCCCTATAGTAATATTTGAGATGTGTCTAATCATACTTGTTTCCAAATGAACCCTATTTTGCCTTTTTTCTACTCTGTTTTTTACTAGCTTACCCTCTGTTTAAGATTATCCTATTCAATCTTTCAGTCCCCTCAGGGAAAAACAGGTATTTATAACTATAGTCAGGATGTTCTGTTTTGCATACTTTTAAATTATCCTATTTAAATCCAAAGCTACTTTGAAATGTGAACCTCCTTACATGAGTTAAAAAAAACTTTCTTCAACATCTTTACATGGTGCTTCACATTAGTAACTTTGGTCTGGTTAACAGCTGTGTTTATAACTAATAATTTATAATTAATAATGCCAATTACTAATATTTATCCCAACATATCCTGTCTTCCCTTCTGTCTCATCTCATACGACCCCACCCAATACCATGTATGCTCCCTTCTCTCTCTCTTTCTGAAGTCCTTCTCTGCCCACCTGGAAGACTTCAGGCTGGCTAGGCGGTTGTGCTGATGTTTGCTGAACATGTTGCTCGTTGGAACTGGGCCGATGATGGGGCTGCTGGCCCTGCCACTGTGGCCAGACACCCACACCCTCTGCTGTCCGGGTTTGGAATTGTCCTGCAGTCTGTCCAGTCTCAGGAGCTAGAAATACAGTAAGGAAAAACAGCTTGAGTTTATTAATTTCAGTGTAAGGAGAAATCAGGACATAGCTACATACATTAGTATGAGACCCTCTGCCCTTCGATCTGCTCGCCAAAGCCTCAGCTCCAAAGTCCAGCCTCTACCTGAGTGTCATTCCCTAGATAGCATTTCTAAAGATTTCTTTGTTCACTTAAGTTGGCATCCCATTAAGTTTTTATAGTACTATTGTTGTAAATATTACAATAATTCATGTGATTTTTATTACAGGTGTTGAAATAGTTTTCCTATAGTAAGGTTTTATAAAGATTTTTAAAACTTATTACTGTTTTGTATATGTGCAGGTGAGCAAATGTGCTGTGGCTCATGATGGTCAGAGGCAGCTTGGTGGAGTCAGGTCACTCCTGGACACGGGTTCTGGGAACGGAACTCAGGTACTCAGGCTTGGGAGCCAACCAGTGTGCCTAGGGGCCATTTCAAGGGTTCTAATTTCAAACACACTGGGGCCTTGCATTTCCTTATAATTAGGTTAGCACACAAAGGACACAGGGAAACAATTGTAACTACCAAATCCTCTTTCTTTCCTAGTTTGATTTTCCTGTTACCTTCTCATCAGAACTTACGGAAGTTGGATCCACGGCTGGTGATAGTAGGGTAGGCAGCAGGACCCTGCGCTGCGGTGGGAGCTCCTGGCAGAGACACAGCACTGAACGGGGAGGAAGTCTGAAAGCTGCTCACACCAAATTGGGAAGAACGAGTCTTGGTTGAAGCCTGGGTGGGCACCTGATAAAAAAAAAGGGGGGGGGATACAGAACAAGGGAGATTTTGTGTACTTCATTTCTATGAGTCAATACTCATCAACCACTGTATGCAGTGGGCACAACACGTCACTTGTCTCTAACTCTATACTTCTGATTAACTCGCAATTCCTCCTAAAGCTATTTAGGCAACTAAAAGTGCAAAAGGCAAAGAATTATAGGATTAGTAATAATCATAATAATTAGTTAATTAAGCTCACTGAGTCATAAAACAAGAACAAAAGGACAGTAAAGTAAAATAGGGACTGGCTGATAAGAGGAAGCTGGGGTCTAGGGTAGAACAAGTTTATGGTTAAAATGCATTATAAACATACATGAAAACATTATAACAACCCCACTTATATATGAGCTCATAAAATTATGAGAAATAACAGAAAGCATGTTATAAATGTGTGTGCATATTTAACATGTACATACAAGTGCACATGCACAAACACAGCAGCCAGAGATGTGTCTTCCTCATTGTTCTCTACCTGATGTGTGTTCATGTGCTGCTGGGTGAGTGAGTGCAAACACACACATGTATAGAAGCAGATGTTAATGCTGGCGTCTTCCTTTATTATTTTCTATCTTATTTTTTGATTTGTTTTGTTTTGTTTTTTGAGGTAGGGTTCCCCTGTGTAGACCAGGCTGGCCTGTAACTCACAGAGGTCCACCTGCCTCTGCCTCTCAAGTGCTGGGATTAAAGGTGTGTGTTACTACTGCCACCAGTGGGCTCCCACCTTATCTTATGAGTCTCTCACTGGCCCTGGCACTGATCCATGTGGCTGGACTAACTGGCTAGAAAGCTCTAGGGATCCATGTGTCCCCACTTTCCTGGTGCTGGGAATGTAGGTGTGTTCTATTCTGTTCTGATTTACTTAGTGTGCGTGAGAATGCACACACATGTGAGCACATGCATACACAGCATGGATGTTAGAAAACAACATGCAGGAGCTGGTCCTCTTTTCCCACTGTGTGGATCTTGGGGATTACACTTAGGTTATCAGGTGCAGGGACAAGCACGTTATCAATAGTGTCATCTCCATCCTCAAAACAGAGAAACCGCTGCATCCTCCCACTCAGCCTGCATTCCATCCGTTCTTAGATTCTTTTTTAAAACAGTAACCATTTTCCTTTTTACTGGAATATATATGCATTCCAGAGGAATTTGGTGACAACTCTCTTAGGAAAATTCACGGCCATGCTCAGTTATGTCTTTAGCTTTTGCTCTTGAATTTCATCTTAAATCTGTATTTAAAGTGTCTTTTAATAAAAAAATTCTAGATTTGCTTCAAAAAGGAAAGAAAAAAATTGGAAAAAAACAAACCTAGAAATGATGCCTCATTATTAACCTCCCCAGAAGAGACAGATACTAAGGGCAGATACTAAGGACAACATCTTCCTACTTTTAGCTTCTACTGTGTTTTTGTTCTCACTCTGCTCCTCCTTCACTGTGTGGCCCAGGCAGGTCTTGAATGCACCATGCTCTTGCCTCAGCCTCTTCTGTTCTGGGATTGAAGCTGTGTACTGTCACACCCAGGTGTACTGTTTACTGACTAAGAAACTAGTCACTGCCTCAGTGCTTTTTATGGTATCATAATATCTTTTGTCTTTTCCTTTGGTTTTTTGAGACAGGGTTTCTCTGTGTAGCCCTGGCTGCCTGAAACTCACCCACTCTATCGACCAGGCTGGCCTCAAATCAGAGATCTGTCTGCCTGTGCCTCTCAAGTGCTGGGATTAAAAGTGTTTGCCACCACCACCCAGGTGGAATCATAATCTCTGCAGGCATTTGTAAATACTACAGATTTTAAAGTAACACCTATGGAGATAATATATGCATGCCTGATTATATCAAAGCACCAAAAACCATGGCAGTGACTTGTCTTCAACATCAGTCAATGTTCATCCTGGCCAATGGAGAAGTGGATGACTTTCTGTGTATAGATACACACACACACATACACATGTATATATACAAATGTATAGACAGACAGACAGACAGATAGATAAGAAAGAAAGAACAACTCTGGAGTCTGTTTTCAGTTTTCAGTTTTTTACTTTTCTAAAATATTATTTACAAAAGAGAAATAAGCCTAACATACTCACTATATATTACAGCATGGATAATGCACCAAGATTTTTCACAAATAGTCAATAAATATAATTACTAATTTTCTACTTTGGTACTGTATTACATACTCCTAAACAAAAACAAATTCTTTGAATTTACTTAAACAAGCCTGAGATCAAAGCTGTTTAGTGGGGGGCTGGAGAGGTGGCTCAGAGGTTAAAAGCACCGGCAGCTCTTCCAGAGGACCTGAGTTCAATTCCCAACAACCACATGGTGGCTCACAACCATCTGTAATGAAATCTGGTACCCTCTTCTGTACACTGTATACATAATAAATAAATAAATATTTTAAAAACAACAACAACAACAAAACAAAGCTGTTTAAGTGTTCAGAGCAGTTCCAACTTAAGGTGAATATATGAAAACCACTGGCACTAATGAGATATTTTAAAGTATTTCTGGTATTTTAATTATTTGGCTGCTCTCAACAAATATGAAAATTATGTAAGTAAGGTCAAGAACAGGAATTGGAGAGAAGGTATCTAAGATGACAATAATAAATTTACCTGTAGGGAAAAAAAGATCCCAGCAAACAAAAAACAATGTACAGGTTCAGACAGATAAAAGGCTTTACCTGGGCAGAGAAGCCTGGACGGGTAGTCGGGGTCCAGGTTGGAGCTGCTCCCTGGGTAGGGTTGGAGTGACGAGAAATCTGGGCCAACATCTGCCCTGCAGAAGATGATGGCTGGACAATGGTTACAGGAGGGGTCAGACCACTGTTCCTAGGAGGAACAAACAGAGAGAAAAGGATTCTACCAAGGAAGCTATGAATCAAAGAACAACCAAATTCTACCCCTAGATTCCCCTCATTTCTTTGGAGTTAAGGAAAACCTGATAAATTTGAGGAACATAAGAAAGACTGACAGTCACACACTGACCGAGCACACAGAGAGATGGAACCTATAAGGCAATAGAGCAGGTGCAAAAAATAGGAGGAGGAAAAGCAGCTTCTGTGTCTCCGCCTAGGTCCAGCCATCTCTACTGCTCTGTCTGAAATGAGCAGAGAAGGCCAGGGAAGGATGGTGCGTGGGCTCAGCATCTGAGTCCGCAGAGCCCTGTCAAGCAGCACACACATATGGGGCTCACCTGAAATTTTCTGCCGGCCGGGGGTTAGGAGGGAAGGAGTTGCCCTGGGAGAATAGCTGTTGGGTGGCAGGGACAGTGCTGGAGGAGATGCCTTTACTCTGATCTGTGGACCAAAAGGAGTTGGGGAAGGGCCATCAAGGGGCTGCAGTATATAGTTTAATAAATTCCTATTGACTCATGAAGTACGTAATTTAAGAGGAAATATGCTGGAAGACTACTGACTGGACAGTAGCAGTCCCATCAGACTGCAAAAGGAGTCTGCAGAAGCAAGCTGTACCTGCACTGATGTTGGGATAGATTTCTGAAAACCTTGGATCTCTGTCCTGGGCAAAGAGACCATCTGGCTTTTCAAGGGGCTTGCTGTGTTCTGCTCCAGTAGTTGCCACAGGCTGGACAGAAACCTAGGGCATAAAATAATAAAAACAATCAATAAATAGCCAATGTGGCAATTCAATAACATTCAATTTCATATAAAATACACATATTCTCACTGGTACTAGTTTTTAAGACTTATTTTTATCTTTTAAATTGCGTGAGTGCGTGCGTGCGTGCGTGCGTGCGTGCGTGCGTGCGCGTGTGTGTGTGTGTGTGTGTGTGTGTGTGTGTGTGTGTGTGTGTGCACACATGAACACAATGCCATGTGACTTCAGTCAGGAGCTAAAGTCACAGGCGGTGTACTGGGTACTAGGAACTGAACTTGGGCCTTCTGCAGAAGCAATACTTCCTTAACCACTAAGCCAGCTTCCAGATACACTTTAAACAAGTGTTCACTGCCCTATTACAGAAAAAGACACCCACTCACCTGGGAATGGTTATAGCTGGCCAGCCCATCTCTTCCTGGTACCATGTCCAATTCTGTTTGCTGCTGTTGCTGCTGCTGCTGCTGCTGCCTATTTGTCAAATGTCAGTGTGAAAAGCAATAGGGAAAAAATTAAGAATTTGGAGAAAAGGCCTTTAAAAACATAAACCACATGTAACAACGACAAAAAATGTGATTTCATAACACCACATTATGGCTAGTGACTGTTGAGAATGTAATGACTTCACCGTTTCTTACCTGGATGCCAGCTGCCCTGCACCCATCTCCAGGGATAAATTACTTGGTGGACCTAGCTGTGACCTCTGGATTGTGTTAGACAGTGTAGGCCGTGGTTCCTGGCTAGAGTTCCTAGGAGAATAAAGCAGACAAGAAAACAGAAAGTGGACAAGAGGAATGAGTCAATACAATAAACTCCATATACTGACCTATAAGGGAAGGGAAGGCAGCGCACTATGAAGTGTAGTCCTAGAGATAACCTATGACCTTGGTTTCAGAAAAAAAAAATGCTACGGACAACACAGTCTTAACTGAAACTATGTCCTAAGAAATAAGGGCTCATTCTGTTTTTATTTGTTGTTGTTTTGAAACAGTCTCATATAGCCCAGGCTACTTAAACTTAGAAGTATGATGACTTTTAATTTTTGATCATGTGTCTCTATCTCCAAGGACTGAAACTACAAACATGCACTACCATATTCAGTTTATGAGGTGCCAGAGATCAAACTCATGGTCACAAACATGCTAGACAGGCACTCTACCATCTGAGATGTAGCCCCAGCCCATTATGTTTTCTAATGCCTTCTAGCTATTTGATACCTGGGTATCATGAATGTGTGTGTGCATGTGTTTATACTAAGCATCTCTGAGCACCCCTGGCTGTCCTGGAATTCTCTCTCTCTGTCAGTGGAGTATCCCTGACTATCCTGGAACTAACTCACACACACACACACACACACACACACACACACACACACACACACATTCTCTCTCTCTCTCTCTCTCTCTCTCTCTCTCTCTCTCTCTCTCTCAGAGGTTCTCAATCTTCCTAATTAATGCCTGAATGACCATGCGCTCTTCATGCTGTGGTGACCTCAACCATAACATTATTTTTATTGTTACTTAACTGTAATTTTGCTACTGTTATCAAGTTGCAATGTAAATATCTGATATGTAACCCTTGTGAAAGGGTCGTTTGACACCAGGGGTCATAGCCCACAGGCTGAGAACCACTGCTCTAGGTACAGCAGGCTGGCCTCAAAGTCACAGAGATCCACAATGAAGGACCCTGGGTTCTAAGGCTTGACCCAGGCATTCAGTTCAGGTATTCAGCAGAGCACCCCCCCATGAAAACAAGGAACTAAAAGTCTAAAAGTCTGTCCCAGGAAACAGAGTGACCCAGCCCAGATAGCCGTAATCAACTCAGTTAGGACATAATGGTCTGGTTGAACCTGTGATTAAAATACCAGAAGTTCCAAGCAGAATAGCGGTGACCAACACCTGGTTGTAAAAGCCCCCTAACCAGCTGGTCTTAAGGCAACCCCATAACTACTGTGAGCAACCTTACAATTATAGTGTGACCTTTAAAGTGACCAATCATGTGTTGCCCTTGTTGCTATGGTGATTTTATGGTCTTAGCCTTTAAGTGAAAACTGTGGCCACAGAATGTGTGTTTGGACTCGTGTGCATGCATTTTTGTAACTAGGATGTTACCTGCTCATTTGGTTTCGTTTCTGGTCAGAAAGTTCTATTTGCCTTGTTGAGAAGTTTGTCTGTTTCTCAAGAAAGTTATCTATGCTGTTCTGATGTGTTTCTAATCTTGTTAAAAGCATAAAGCTGAGACAAAATGGTTTAAATATTTTTGCTATCTCCATTCCCAATAGCAGTCGGTCACCACCCACAGCTGCTGTGACTGCACTTATGGTCAGGAATCAGAACTTAGCAGGAGTTCAAATGTTTTTGATATGACAGTGATAAAAATTATTAAATAAAGTTAAAATCTGTTATAATTAAAAATCTATGCATGAGAAAATTTAAAAGCATATGACATGACTCCATTTTAGATTGCATTTTGGTCAGTCACTGACTGTAGTTGCTGAGACAAAGCGACTGCTGCTTTGATCATTCAGATCCAGTGGGTTTGTCATCTTTTGCAGAGGTTGGTTACAAATTATTATTAAGTAAAAAAAAAAAAAAAAAAAAAACTCTACTGCTAGTTTCAGATGCTTCATGTTGGTTGTATGCTGCTACAGTGTATGCATACTGAAGAGAACCACACAAAAAAAAAAACTGTAAAAGCTTTTATGTTGGGGCTGGAGAGATGACTCAGTGGTTAAGAGCACCGTCTGCTCTTCCAGAGGACCCGGGTTCGATTCCCAGCACCCACATGGCAGCTAACAACTGTCTGTAGTTCCAGTTCCAGGCAAACACCAAGATAAATAAATAAATTAATTAATTAAAGTTTAAAAAAAAAATTATAGAAACACAACCAGGCTATTACTGTGCCTGTTCTCACTCCACAACAGCAGAGTTGAGTAGGTGCAGTAAAGATCATATGGCTCAGACAAGGCTGAAGTGTTTATTATCCTGTCCTTCCCAGAAAAGTTTGCCCAATTTAGTTCTAGATGAAAATCCCCCTAGACTAGAGCAAAACATTAGTGGATAGAGCAAAATCCTAGAGCCAAGTGGAGCACACCTTTAACCCCAGCACTCAGGAAAGTAGGTGAATATCTGTGAATTTAAGGCCAGCCTAGTCTGCAAATAGAGTTCAGACCAGCCAGGACTACATACCAACACCCTGCCTCAAAAACAAACAAATACAAAGCCCTTCCCAAAAATCCTGAGGTAAGGAAACAGTTCAGTGGTACAGGATGATGCCTACTTTCTGCAATCCCTTGGTTTGACCAGCAGCACAGTAAATAAATAAAATTTAGGAAACTGAGATGAGAACCATTCTATCTCAAGATCTAATCTTTGGACTACTGTTTTCTTATGTATACAGTATACAGAAGAGGGTATCATCTATGTCATTATAGATGGTTGTGAGCCACCATGTGGTGCTGGGAATTGAACTCAGGTTCTCTGGAAGAACAGTAAGTGCTGTTAACCTCTGAGCCATCTCTCTAGCCCCTGGACTACTGTTTTAATTTTATTTGCCATCTCTTATAGAAACAAAAGAAGTTCACTGGGTACACTGCAGCAGGCATCAGGGATGAACAGTGCACACAACGTGAACGGAGAAGACTTGGTGGAAAAAGTTGCTTGCCCCCAGGCTGACAACTTGAGTTCCAGGCCTGGGACACTTGGTAAAAAGAAGAGGACCACTCCAACAAGCTGTCCTCTGACAGTCATACATGATCCTTACATGCCACAGTGATATACAGAAATCAATCAACAGATGTCAACAGCAAACCAAACCTCCCTTACTTCGTGTATCAAATCCTACAGAAAGCTGTAAAATGAGGAAGCTCAAACGGGTGGTATTTCATAAGCCAAGATTGAAGAGAAGAAGATAGCTTGCTTGACAGGCTAAGACTTGCCCTTTCCCACCCCCAACCCACCCTACCCCAGGGGTGGCCACAGCATAGGAAAAAAAAGAGTACCTACTTCACATTGGTGTTGGTGCAGATAATATACTCAATTTCATCTGAATAAGGGTTCTGGAAGGTAAACGAGCTGGTTCTCATCCAGAGCCACTCTTGGTTCTTAGATCGGAATCGGAACATGACAGACAGCACCTGGCCTTTTAATTTCACCACCTGAAAGGGTTTTCATCCATCAGTGCATTTCAAAAAAAGAAAACTAAGTAATAATCTTCCAACTTTTACAACCTCAGGACTCTCATGCTATTGCCTTGAAGCAAACCTTTTCAATGGTCAAACAAAGGAGAGGAAATTAAGGGGACATATGTCTATCAAGTATCTTCCCAGAGCTGCAGACCATGAGCACAGAGGGAACACAGGAGACTGTCCCTGCAGACATACTTAGTGAACGGACTCTGCAAGTCTGTACCAGGAATTCCAGTCTGGGGATGCCAAACACATTTTATACATTATTTATCAATCTCAGCCATTCTACTCAAAACTTGAGAATTTTTGGTTTCCACAAACACTCCTGTAAGAAGCCTTAGTCTTGTTAGTGTTTTAGTTTCTGCTCTTTAGAACAGAAGACAATCATTTAGTTCTCCATTTCTAATAATAGAGAATATTAGCAACTAGAGATTATTTTGCTATGTGTCAAACCTTCCCACAAGCCTCTATCTTTTATATTATATACCCATTTTGTCAGTAAAATCACTGTCAAGATTGAACTGATCTGTAAAATATAAAGTTATCTTTTTTTTTTTTTTTTTTTAAAGATTTTATTTATTATGTACACAACATTCTGCCTCCACCACGCGTCAGAAGAGGGCACCAGATCTCAAGACAGATGGTTGTGAGCCACCATGTGGTTGCTGGGAACCAAACTCAGCTGGTGCTCTTAACCTCAGAGCCATCTCTCCAGCCCCAAGAATAAGTTATCTTATGTTCATTATTTTCCCTAAGTATTTCAGAAGCTCAGGCCTGAAAACTACAACTAGTTACAAGTGAGTTAACTTTCAGTCATCTAGAAAAGAATTCTGAAGAAACTTTCCTGCTATGATCTAAGGTCAGTGAAACAGATAACACTTCAAATGCTTTGAAGACAATTTTTTGGATACATTTAGTTGAGTAGCAGACATTAAGTAGGTAAGGCCCAGGAGAAACACCCTGGACTTCATCTAGTTTCAAAGTATTATCATTTTCTTAAAATATAAGCTCAGTATAAGTATAGTATAGCATCCACTACAGTGTTCAAATGAACACTAATCAGTAAGTATCTAGAATAAACATAAGAAACTGAATAAAATATGTACTCAGACCAAACCAGGAAAAACATTACCTGTTGGAAGCTGTCTCTTAAAAGCTGTTGATCTTCAGGATGACAAAATTCTACAATATTCTTTCCTAAAAGCTCCTAGGAGGAGGAAAAAAAGTAAATATATACCTTTTATGGTCATCTAACCTTCCTGTCAGCTAGGTGTGAATGTTATTTCTTTACCCTCCTATAAGCAGGTGTGTGGAGAAAAAAAGTAAACAAACAAAGAAGACAGTGAGCCAGTGCCATGAGTCCTTGTCACTAGGCCTGATGACCTGAGCTCCATCTCTGGAACCTCCATGGTGGCCAGAGCCAACTCGAGCGAGTTGTCCTCTAAACTCCAGCCGCACTCAAGGGACATGTGTGTGTTCTTGCATTTGCAGATGACAACAATAAAGAGCTTTCACCACAAATCATCTCTACTAGGTCTCTTAATGGTATCAGTTTAGAGAGGATTTTTTTTTTTCCTAGGAATAATCTATAATCTCAGCATCTCATGAGGCTAGGACAGAAAGATTTCCAGTTTGATGCTAGCCTAGAGAAAAAAAAACCTATCTCAGGAAAAAAGGAAAGACAGGAAAAGAAAGCTAAACTTGTAGATCACATTCACACCTTGCAAGCATCAGGAGCCTGAATTTGGTCATTAGAACATATGTTTTCAAAAAAGTGGAGAAATCCAGATGAGGCAGGAGAAATGACTCATCCTTTAAGAACACTTCCTGATCTTGAAAAGATCATATACCAGGCAGTTAAAAATGGAGATCCAAGTTGGAGGATTTACAATCCCTGATCCAACACTTCTATAAAGCAGTTGCTATCAAGACAAATATTCTAACCATGTGAAACCCAGTTCCAGGAGATCCATGAATTCTTCTGGTCTCTGTGATAACAGGTAAACACATGGTGTACATACAGATATTCAGGCACTCACACATACATGTAAAATATATATATCTGGGTATGGGAGTCTTTAATCTTTAATCTGAGCACCTGGGAGGCAGAGACAGGCAGATGTCTGACTCTGAGACCAGCCTGGTCTACACAGAGTTACAATACAGCCAAGGTTACATAGTGAGACACTGTTTCAAAAATAAAAGTAAAATCATGTTAAGTGTGGGACATTCTCACAATCCCAGAGGAACCAGAGACAGACAGACTATGGGAGTTCAGAAGTCAATGAACCTAGACTACTTTTGAAGGTCCAGCCCAAGGAGGAATCTTGCCTCAAAATGAAAAGACAAATGGCACCTGGTGAATGTCTTGGCCTTCTCACCCGTGTGCATACACAAAGATTTTCTTCTAAAAGCTTATTTTTAACCTTAGTGTTTATATACTTTGGGCTTTGAGCTAATTTTTGTCTATGGTATGATGATTTTAAGGGGTGGTGATGTTGCATATGCAATCTGATATCTATACTACCATTTGTTAGATCCTTTCTCCTTGAAATGTCTTAGCATCTTTGCTTAAATCCAATGACCATGAATGTACAAAAGATTCTCTTCTGGTCTACTCAGAACAGAGCAGTAAATTAATGCCTCCCTACATTAATGTCACATTGCCTTGACAACAAGTTTACTGGAAGTGTTACATCAGAAATGTAAGTGAATCCTCTAACTTAGTTCTTCATTTTCAAGACTACTTCTTCACTGACCATTCATATACTTAAAGCCAGTCTCATATTGATCACAGAAATCATGCAAGTCAGGGATAGCTAACTGATCTACAGCATGAGAACATTCTAAAAACCAGCACTATACTTACATTTATTATAGGATATTATTCCACTAGTAATTATATAAATTACCTAAATAAGGGTAAATACAACAAAATAATTAAAATAAGTAGTTTTGACTTATCTGTATGAATGTCAGAAATAAAAAATAAATATATATATATATTTTATCTACTACTTCCATGTGGTTTCACAAACTGTGCTTCTCTATATGGGGTGATAGCCTTGATTTGAAACTAGATTTGGCTATTAGCTATGAAGCATCTTTTTCTGAACTGGACTGCTACATTATGAAATGAGATCAAGAAAAAACAGAGGCCTAAGCTATCAACAATGTAGTCACTGAACTCTCACCTGTGGCTGGTAGCCAACGGTAGCCACACAACGATGATCTACAAAAGTGAAGATCCCCTCAGTGTTGTGTCGGGAGATGAACTCTGTTGGTTGACAAATGTTACTCATGTCTGTACAGTTGGGAGAGCTAGTTACCTAAGAGGGGAGAGATAAAAATGAGCCAAAACAATATCATTAGTTAAAGACACATTTCCAATTTCTTCATGAGTATTTGCACAGATATGAGACTATCAGATTTAGGAACTTATAAGTGTTTCACCCAGAAATGCAAAAATGGCAATCCCAACAAGAGGCATAACATCTAGCTCTACTCCTAGAAGTTTTCTTTACCACTTTAGTAGAGGAAGAGAATAATGAATGCAGCCCTAAACCACCTACTTCTTACTTGGTTAGTCTCTTTTCATTATTCAGAATGATTCAACTTTCTGAGAAACTTAACTATGTTCAGAAAATGAATCAAAATCAAAGGGCTGGAGATGGCTCAGTGGTTAAGAGCACTCGTAGCTTTTCCAGAGGACCTGAGTTCAAGTCCTAGCACCCACATGGCAGGTCACATTAACAGAAATTTAATTTATAACTTAAATGGGTCAAGTTATAAGAGCTAACTAAAAACAAACCTAAACTATCTGTAAGGATTTTCAAAGCTTGCATTCACCTGGAATGTAATTGTCAATCATCCCTCTGGATGTTGCGATGCAAACATGGGCCCGCCCACCCTTTTAATGCAAGGGCTCACACAAGCCCCAGCCCCTCTCTCTTCTCTCTCTCTGCTCCCTTCTGCCCCATCTCTGCTCCCTGCTGTAATAAACTCTAGTGTGGTACTTCCGGTGTTGAGATTCCATTCACTCACCACGTGCAAAAAACTAACATTGGTGCCGTGCTCGGCGGGGGGCCCATCCAGCCCTAAGCGCGCATAGGTGCTGGGGACCCCTGTGAAAGAGTTAAAAAATTCCCCTATATACAAGCTTTCTCTTAAGTTCTAAGCCTTCCCACCTAAGTTCTCCTGCTTGCCTGCTGTTAGATACTTTCTCAGACCCTGATGATTCTCATCCCTTTCCTTTGTCTAAACTCTCTAAATTCTACTGCCTTTACAATTTTAACCAATAATCTTTTACTTGAGGAGCATAGGTGAGTTTGGGAGCAGGCCAGACTACATTTAGATGAGGTTCATCAAACAAATTTAGTGAGAAACTGCAGGACTTGATTCAAGATAAACAAAAAAATCCATCCCAGTTCCTAGAGCACCTTACAACTGCGCTCTTGCAGTTCACAAATTTAAATCCAGAGAGCACTGAGGGAAGACAGCTTCTTATGATCCATTTCTTTAATCAAAGCTACCCAGACATAGAGGCCAAGCTTAGATCACTTGAGAGGGGCCCTCTAACTCCCCAAGCAGACATTTTGGCGCTTGCATTAAAGGTGTATCACCAGAGAGATGAGAGGATTAGGCAGGAGAAATACCTCCTGCTGGCAGAGGCCATCAGGCCAGCCCCACCATCACCACCTCCGGGGGTGAGCAGACAGAAGCACTCCGGTGCTTGTTTCCGCTGTGGCCATGTAGGCCTTTACTATCTACTGTTGCTCATGCCCAGATCCACGGAGGCCATCCAGGTCATGTCCTAAGTGTTATAGACACCACTGGCCAGGCAGCTGTGCCCTGCATCAAAGGGTGGGGACACAATAAGCTTGGATGAGGTGCATAATGTCCTGGGACTGGCCGAGGATGAATGATGGTGTCCAGGCCCTCTCGGTCCGGCAAACATTATCACACAGAGAGAGCCTCTGGTGGATATTGAAGTTTCTGGCCGGACCATTTCTTTCCTGGTGGACACTGGAGCAGCGTTCTCAGTTCTGCAGGAGTATTGGGGTGCACCCTTTCTTTCAGGCCTTACAATTGTCGGGGTGGGAGACAAATCTATGCGACCTTATCAGACACCGCCGCTTAATTGCATTTTTAGAGAAATTCCTATTACTCAGTCATTTTTAGTTATGCCAAGTTGCCCAACAGCTTTAATAAAAAGAGATTTCTTAGAAAGTGGGAGCTTTCATTTCATTTAGTGATCACTTTGCCTAAACCCAGACTCTCCAGCTGCTCCAACCATTCCTCTGCTCCTTTTACTGTCCAATCTGCCTGTAAGTTCTACCTCCCCGACAATCTGCTTCCTCCCCGACAATCTGCTTCCTCCCCTCCTCCATCACCTGCCTTCCCCCCTCACTCCAAAGTGGACAGGACCATATAGAGTAATTCTGACAACTCCTTCCCACATTAGATTCATTTGTCTAATCTTAAACCTTTTATCCCCCCTCCTCAAAATAGCTAGACAAAAGACCCAAAATCTTAAAAAACCAGCTCCAAGCTTCCTTTGCAGCCAGCCAGAGCAGAAGCCAAGGTGGTAAACAGAGGGCCCCAGGCAGTCTGCTTGGAATTCAAGGTAAACAAAGGATCATTCAGCTCTGCAGTTAAAGCAGCCCCTCCCTGAAGATGCCTCTCAGGTAAAACAAAGACCATTCCCCACCCCCCTGCTGGAGTCCAGGTAAGCAAGATACAGGACACTTTAACCCTTTCCCTTTCCCAGACCTAGCAAGGATCAGCAGACTTTAACATGCAGGCAGCAGACAATAGAATCCCTCAGCAGAAGAAAATAACCATTCACACACCCAGCTAACTCAAGGTTTACTTCCAAACTCCTTTCCCCTTAGTCACTCCCAAAGCTCTATCACTAACTCATATCCTCCCCCCCCCCCAGCTCCAGGAAACAAACTTCCATGGCCCTATGATCCAAATCCTTCATTCTGCCAGCAAGATGAGCTAAAGACCTCTCCATCCTTGTGTCAGCAGGAAGTAACAAAGACAACCACGACAACCTATTTCTGCCCCCTCCCTCACCATAAACCTGATTTTTTATATATATATATGATCAAAGGGTGAAATGTAAGGATTTCCAAAGCTTGCATTCACCTGGAATGTAATTGTCAATCATCCCTCTTGATGTGGCGATGCAAACATGGGCCCGCCCACCCTTTTAATGCAAGGGCTCACACAAGCCCCAGCCTCTCTCTCTCTCTTCTCTCTCTGCCTCCTTCTGCCCCATCTCTGCTCCCTGCTGTAATAAACTCTAGTGTGGAACTTCCGGTGTTGAGATTCCATTCACATGCAAAAAACTAACACTATCAGTTGAGCTTTCATAATTAATAAGAAATTTCCATGTCACTATTTGGGAACTGGCTGGTGGGACAGAAAAACACTTGTTACATATGGTGTCCAACATGGAATTATTTATTTCCATATAGAATCTGACAAAGTTTAAAAAGAAAAGCTCTAAACACAGAGCCAGATATAGTTGCCCAGTCCAAAGTCTCTAGATGGGCCATAGTGTATAGTAATGTGACTCCAGCTACTGCCTGTGGACTTAGGCCAGAAAGCACGGAGTGCCGAGTCATGTGGTGGGTTTAAGGTTTGGCTTAAAAGGTAAGATGCCCAGTAAAGCACTCTGATTGAGAAAACTTTAAACAGATAAAGTAAAAGCAGTCATAGAAAAAAATAGCTTAAAAATCAATTAAGTCTTTAAAAAGAGAGTAAAGCAATATAAAAGAGAAAAGACAGCTTGAAGATGGGAAATACCCAGGACATATGGGTCCTGTGTGGTGCTTTGTTCTCTCTGAATTTTGTGAATGCTAACGAGCAAATGGCAGCTGCTGAGAGATAATGGATTATGAAAGGGACTGCTGAATTAAACCAGCCTACAGACTTTGGAAATATCTTAGCTGCAGAATGCAAGTTGGAAAATCTGTTGCATTAAGGGAGAGGCTATGCCTTTGTTTCCACAGGAAAAACAAAAAGTCATGATTTTCTTCAAAATTAATAAAGAGCCGCTTTGACTGGAAGAGACCTCCTGAAAATTTTGGCTACAGACATAAGAAAGAAACCAAGAAACACTACAGGACAGGTGACAGATATGCGATCCCTCTACTATGGGAACAGCTCTGGGACTAGATGAGACATGATAGATAAATGGTTACAGAGTCTTTATGACTTAATACATAAAACCCTTTCATATGGCACAGATAGAGGTTTGGTTATACAGTACAAATGGGCTTAAAAGTTGACAGATACTTAAACATAGAACAACAACAAAATCTAAAAAAAAAAAAAAAAAAAAGATTTATTTATTATGTATACAGTATTCTGCTTGCAGGCCAGAAGAGGGCACCAGATGTCATCATAGATGGCTGGGAACTGAACTCAGGACCTCTGGAAGAACAGTTAGTGCTCTTAACCTCTGAGTCATCCCTCCAGTCCCCCCAAAAATCATCTTTAACTGACTTGTACACACTGCACACTCCATAATGGTGTTAATAACAGATATGTATGTTACCTTTAAAAGTTTAC
>PVIH01014932.1:0-51580 GCA_004025045.1 Sigmodon hispidus
TTTTATGCATTGTTGTATACGGTTAGCCAAAATTTTGTTGAGAATTTTTGCATCAATATTCATGAGGGAAATTGGTCTGTAATTCTCCTTCTTTGTTGTGTCTTTGAGTGGCTTGGGTATTAGGGTGATTGTAGCCTCATAAAAGGAATTTGGTAATATTCCTTCAGTTTCTACTGTGTGAAATAGTTTGAGGAGTAACGGTAGTAATTCTTCTTTGAAAGTCTGGTAGAATTCGGCACTGAAACCATCTGGACCAGGGCTTTTTGATCCAAGTGGATCAAAGACCTCAACATAAACCCAGCCACTTTAAACTTGATAGAAAAGAAAGTGGGAAATACACTTCTACGAATTGGCACAGGCGACCACTTCCTAAATATAACACCAGTGTCACAGACACTAAGACCAACATTCAATAAGTGGGATCTCCTGAAGCTAAGAAGCTTCTGCAAAGCCAAGGACACTGTCTATAGGACAAAATGACAACCTACAGAATGGGAAAAGATTTTCACCAACGCTACAAGTGATAGAGGACTGATCTCTAAGATATATAAAGAACTCAAGAATATAGAGCCCAAAACCTTAAATAACCCAATCAAAAAATGGGGTTCAGATCTTTTTTTTTTTATTTTGCATTTATCAAGAAAAACAGTAAATTGGATTTAAAATGCTGACAGGTTAACAATAACTATAAAGAAAATAAAAGTTATAAGCATGACTTTTCAAGGGTGATATTGCAAATAATTTGCTACAAATAAAAGTACATTGTGTTCAGCTTTCCCTCTGGATTTTTTTTTCCTATCCCTGTATATCCCCATTCAAGGTCCCCTGCCCCTCCTGCCACATCAGGTCATATTTTCTTTCTCCACAACTCCCCATCCCCTCCCTGGGCAGGCTGCAGACAGTCCCATTGTCCCACTGATCCAAAAAAGCTTAGTTCAGTCTCCACTCCTGGCATAACCAGTTTTGTCCCCCCCTCCCTCAAGAGTGAGTCAGGTGTTCCTATATGTGTAGTGGGATCCGAAGGGTAAGTTCAGGGTGTTTCTGATCCCAAGCTGTTTAGTGGTTGTGGCTTGCAGCTTGGGCGTGCTTGGCTTTTTTGTTGTTAGTTTGTTTAGAGACCACTAATGAGTGAGTGCATCCCCTGCTTATCTTTCTGTGTTTGATCAGGAGGATAGGGGTTCAGATCTTAAACGGGAATTCCCAGCAGAATTACGAATGACTAAAAGGCACCTGAAAAAGTGCTCTTCATCTTTAGCCATCAGAGAAATGCCAATCAAAACAACTTTGAGATACCATCTGATGCCTGTTATATTGGCTAAGATAAGAGACACAGAGGACAGCCTATGCTGTAGAGGATGCAGAGCAGGGGGAACACTCCTCCATTTTTAGTGGGAGTATAAGCTTGCTCATCTACTTTGGAACACAGTATGGCAGTTTCCCAGAAAATTGAGAATCAATCTCCCCAAGGACCCAGCAATACCACTTCTGGGTTTATACCCTGAGATGCACAGTCACACTCCAAAGGCATTAGCTCAACTATGTTCATAGCAGCATTATTTGTAATAGCAAGAACCTGGAAACAACCTAGATGTCCCTCAATTGAAGAATGGATTAACAAACTGTGGTACATCTACACAATGGAGTACTACTCAGCTGTAAGAATAAATGATATCCTAAAATTTGCATGCAAATAGATGTATTTGGAGAATATCTTCCTGAGCGAGGTATCACAAACTCAGAAAGATAAGCAGGGGATGTACTCACTCATTAGTGGACTCTAAGCAAACAAACAAACACACAAGAAAAAAGCAAAGCATGCCCAAGCTGCAAACCACAACCATTGAACAGCTTGGTATCAGAAACACCCTGGACTGTCTCTTTGGATCCCACTACCCGTAGAGGAACACCTGACTTACTCTTGAGGGTGAGGGGCGAAAACTGCATCTGCCAGGAGTGGAGACTGAATTAAGCAATATTGAGTTTGTGGGACCATGGGACTGCCTGCTGCCTGCCCAGGGAGGAGAAGTGGAGTTGTGGATAAGAAAGAATAACCTGATGTGGTGGGAGGCAGAAGGGTCCTTGAATAAGGTTATACAAGGATAGAAAGTGTGACTTCTTTGTTCATAATAATAATAATAATAATAGGAAAAAAAAAAGAATCAAGTATACCTAGTTCAGTGTTTTGCTTATTCCATCAAATCCTACTTTTTTTCATTTACTGGATATTGTGAATCATAATTTGGATCTTATTTACCATCTTAAATTTAAAATAGATTTAGTTTACTTTGGCATCAAACTTAGGAGTCACAAAAGGCATATATAGTGTAATATGATAAAAAGTAGATCAAAAATTTTATGTTTCTTTTAAAAAAAATTTCATCCTGATTTGAAAAGCTGTTCATCCTTGGAAGCTATTTTCTCTCAAATACCTATAAATTGTATGTTTTCAACACATCCTGGCTATATTTTTCATCTGATTTTTATATAGAATATTTTAGCTGGTATAAAATCCATAATGAATTTGTTATTTTGTTAATTGTTATAAGCTACCAGTAGACACCCCACTGGATGAAATATAATCCATTATTCAATTAATAATCAGAAAAAGGTGTTGTGAAAATGCCCAAATATCCCAGGATATTTTACATGTATATTTTTTATGATGAAGTATTTACAATAATATCTTTCATCAACATTGAAACTGGGACATTAGAATTGAACGCATAACAAAAGTGATATATACAAATAAACAGTTTTAATAATATAGTTTGTGAATGTAAGCAAGTTCTTAATATCCTATATCAACTATTAAAATTGTCTTTGATATGTAAAGAAGATATATTCTGCTAAGTGACTGGGACTAAGTGTAGCTTTCTCCTTTTAAGTCCATGTCTAAGTATTTAAATACACGTAAGGACCATCACATAGCTGATGACCAGTGAAAGAATTAACTGAAAGAAGAGGAAATTAACAATGAGATGGCTCCTTACTTCAAAAGACCAGCTAAGTACGCATTCCTCATGTATTTTACATTTCACCTTACAGCTCTACTTTCATTGAATATACACTGAAATAGTTTTAATAATTTAAACACATGAGAACATTTTTTGCTAGTTTCAAAATTTTGCTAAAACAAATATACAGGCCCTACTATAAAGGTCATTTTTCTCCTGATGCCCAGTGAATCAAAGTGCTAACATATAAGCACTTGATGCTATATACACATGAGTAAAGAACAAAGTGTTGATGTGGAATCAAATATTGAAATGTTTCTACTTTTCACCTATACCCTCAATCTAGGCACAACTTTTCATTTTATCCATAACTGAAGTGCCTTTTCACAATGTCTTTATCTATTTTCATCCGTCTTATTGTAGCATTGTTTTAATTGTAACATTAGCTCTTAAATGTTTTCAGAAATAATTATAATTTCAAAAGCCATGATTAAAGTGGCTAGGTCATAACTATCTGTAGAAAGCAATGCTTTTTAGAAGCTGTGCTGTCCAAAGACAACTGTTTTCTGAAGACTGCTGTTCTCATTCTCAAGAGACAGTCATGTTATAGCTTTCTCTCTGCCTCTAGTAATTTTTTAGAAAAAGTGTGAGTACCAGAATTTCTCAGCCAGTTGATCCAAGCACAAAAGTAGCATAGATTTAGAAGGATCTAAAAAACTAAAAACCATGAAAAAGAAAAGAAAAAAATAGTTGATGGAGCTTTTAAGATTAAGTAATCTATGCCATTTTTTCTGCAATTGAACTTTTGTTTAAGACATTTTATTTCTCTGTAAAAATTTTGAGTATGGCTAATGTTTTCAGGCTGAAAATTGTTTTAAATACTGAATCTGTTTATCATTTCTTCTAAGTTAAACTAAGCTAGATGTCTTCATATTGCTACACACTCCTACTTATGGGTTACTTCCTAGCTACCGGACACTTTCCTAGACACTTTACATAGATCAATCAATCAATTATTTTTTTAAAAACTTTATTTATTTATTTGCCTTGATGTTTGCCTGGAACTGGAACTACAGACAGTTGTTAGCTGCCATGTGGGTGCTGGGAATCGAACCCGGGTCCTCTGGAAGAGCAGACGGTGCTCTTAACCGCTGAGCCATCTCTCCAGCCCCCAATTAATTATTTTAACAATCTTACAAAAGCATGATACTACAATCAAAAGTTCACACTGTAGTTAAGTGGTAGCTACATAACATGCTCAGGGTCTATGAAAATGGTTAGTAATTGATAGGTCTTATAAAAATGATGGTCTCATGGGACTTTATCATCTAATGATATTATTGATAAATTAGTTTTTATAAAGTATTCAATGATATATGACAAACTTACTCAAGGCATTTCTGAGAATTTATAGCCATCATTAAATGTCACTTGACTGAATCAGTAAGAACAAACATACTCAAGCTATGTATCACAGAAATATGTTCCTCAGTGGTTGCAGATCACTTCATCATATGCTAATGCTCACTTTAATGCTTAACTAGCATTACAGATTGTTTTCCATTTTTAATTTGAATTACACAGCATATGTGTGATAGTATGAATATAATCTGCCCACATAATGTCATAGGGATTGGCATTATACAGAGGTGTGGCTTTGTTGTAATGAGTATAACTTGGTTGGAGAAGGTCTGTCACAGTGGAGTGGACTTCAAGATTTCCTATCTTCAGGATATTGCCAAGTTTATCAGTCAGCTTTTTGTTGCCTACAAGATGTAAGACTCTCAGATCCGATTCCAGTACTAACACATCTTCTTGCATTCAGCCATGCTCCTTGCTATGATGACGATTGACTTAACCTCTGAAACTGGAAGCTGCCACCTCACTCAGATGTTTCCCTTTATAAGGTTTCCTGTGTTCATAATGTCTCTTCACAACAACAAAGACCCTAACTGATATAATTTAAATCACTTTCTGGTTTTTTATCTATTACTCCATTTTTTTCTTCTAATAATTTCAACTATCTACTCTCTTAAGGTTCACTCTTCTTCTCTCAAAACTACCTCACCACAACAACAAAGTGAGAATCATTAGAAAGTAATTTCATCAGTCAGTTTATCTAGGCCGGAAATGTGACTTCTCAGGTATAGATGTCTGTCACAAAGCATGATGACCTGAGATAAAAACCTAGGATGCACATGTTGCATGGAATGAAGAAAATTGACTCTGACATCCCCATAAATGCACTGGCACATGTAGTATGAACAGAAAGATAGACACACATATAAGGAAACACACCAACATAAGGAAATAAATAAACAAACAAACAAACATAAACATTACAAACTTATGTGACCCTTTTTATGTAATATTTACCATATTAACTTCTTGAATCTTTTTATTACATTATTCTTCCAGTGATCTTTGTACCCACTTCTTAACTGTCATATGATGTTTGTTCATTGTTTCTGATTTTGTTTTGTGTATTTATTTGTCTTCTTTTATACTCAACTTCTTTTTGTAACAGCTCCATTGTATCATAACAATACTCAAAGCCCATGAAGGAGAAACTAAAAGGAATGGTATATCCTATAACATTTTCCAGCTTAGTTATTCTTGCAAAGATCACCTCCTTTCGCAGGCAAGTTTCAAGTGCTTCACATGCATAAAGACTTTTAGAGTTGATAAGTACAATGAACAAACTGGAAAGAAAGATAAAAAACTAAGACACTTAGCCATCACACATCTTAAAGACTAGCATGCAAATATTCAAAAAGATAAATCAAAGTAATATCATGATTCACAAGACACAGACACACACACATACACACACAGAAACACACAAGAAAAGAGAATAAAACTATCCACAGGAACAAAACCTTGGATAATAATAATTTCAGCATACTGAAGAAAGTAATTGAAGAAGAAACTAGAGTAGGCAAAGAATGCCGTGCTCATGAATTAGAAGAATCAATGTTCTAGAATGGACATTCTGCTTACAACCAATGTATATATTCAATGTAATCCCAAGAAAAAACATCCAATCAAATGACTCTCCACAAGAATCTCAAAGTTTATACTGAGACACAAATGAGAAAGAAAAAGCAAAGCAATTCCAAACAGAAAAAATATTATGAAAGGCTATCACAATATGTGATTTCAAACTATAATACATGATTGTAAACCACACTACATGATTATAAACTGTACTACATGATTTCAAACCATATTACACAGCCATAGCAATAATGATAAGATTATATATGCACAAAAAGAGACAGATGAATTGTAGAGGACCAATAACAACTACAGCTACTTGAGGTTTTACAAAGACAACAAAAATATAAGCTCAGAGACACCTTAACATAAAATTCCATGGGAGACAAAGGAATAAGAGAAAAATTACCAGTTCTTTTTTATTAATAAAAAGAAATCTCTTAGTAAGTATTGCTGTATTGTTTACCTAACAAGGGGAGTCAGTTATTACCTTAGAGCCGAACATTTCCCACAGCCTATGTTATTTAAACTTGCAGTTCACTTAATCAAGTTGGATAGGCTCAATAACAAAAGAGGGATTCCAGATAGTATTAACCCTCATTCTTTTATTCCCTTGGCAGAAATACGGGGAAGAGGTAAAGACATGAGCCTATAGCATGAAGAGTTCCAGCATAAACACTGACCTCCAGAGCAAACTCATTCCACATGAATGTGTTCATGTTAATACAAAGGTTACTATCCTTAATTTCATGATATCTTGTTTTGACAGCCAAGAGGAATCTGTCTGCTTTTTTAAACATTCTGTCCTTTTCCTCAACAGGGTTCACTTTCACAGTGATGGCAGTGAGTCAATACATACACTTCCAAAAAGGAATTATATCATCATGACCAACAGACCACTCAAGACAGACAGCACTTGAGACATTAATATTAATAGCATACATTATGACTCTCAAAAGTCTTCAAAACTTCTAACTCTTTCTTTAACACAGGTACCTTATTGTAAATTCTCTGCAAAATCAATTGATGTAACTAACCTATATTATGTAAAGGCGACTATTATAGAAAAAGAGTGACATTGTCCTCATTGCACAGTCTAAACATACAAATTCCTTTTGAATAAAATATAACCTAGAATCAGTGTGCATTATTCTAGTGTCCTTAGATCTGAAGAGTGGTTGGCTATATTTTTATATTGTTCAACACAATCTCATTGCTATCTAAAACAAGGAGAAACACTAATAAATTTCTAAATTACTTCCTTGGGGGTATAATAAAAGAAGCTAGATTGAAAGATGCAAGACAAGATTTTTAATATCTCCTTCCTTTACTTGTTTGTCTTATTCTAGTTCAGAGGCTAAGGATTATCAAAGTGACAGTGTGAAAATGCATAAGTTAAAGTTATCTTAGAAGGCTAGACCATCATAGCCATACAGATAAGCAAAGAAGATATAAACTTCTTAGACAGAAAGCCCACATATTTGTAATTCACCATAAAACAGATAAAAGACTTTTTTTTTTACCATAAAGAAGTCTTTATGAACAGTTCAATTTCACTGTAAGAAAATTTCTAGCTACATGGCAACATTTGTGTTCTAATCTTATATTATCATCCATGAGTTCAATCAGTGCAGATCTGGCTTTCTTTGGCTTTCTGTGTCAGTTTCCCCTTCAGCCATTTCTACTACATTTTCTTTTACACATTTACATAAATGGGCTTGTGCTATGACTCTTCTTACAGAGATATAAATAACATTTTATTAATTTCAGATAGGTAAAAGATAATAGAACAAAGACACAATTTTAACCACGAAAAAATTGGTGAAGCAACAAGATCATAAGGTATGAGATACACAGATACAGATCCATCAGCAGAAGTCCCATAGCCTCACTCTATGTTTCCTGCTCAACTTGCAAGAGCTCCAACAAAGAGTATGGAATACCTTTAAATTATTTACCACATTTATAACTTGAGGATGTATCTTATGAACTCATATGTTTTTCCCTTAGGTTCTTAGTCTTATGGGGTATATGTAGCTTTCTGATTTCTATGAAATTTCCACTTCTCTTCAGAACAGAATATTTCCATGAAAATAATGATGCAACTATTCTGGAAAGGCAACTTCTAGTTGATTGCCTAAATATATTTGTAGTAGCTACTTAATGAAGTGAAAGTCTCTGAGAAGTAACCAGAATTCAGATATGAAGGAAGAGTAGAAAAGGTTTTTGTTTTTTTTTTTTAATTTAATGTTTTCCTAATGATGAAAGGCAAGCCAATTTTCTGTAAAAAAATAAAATAAAATAAAATAAACAAACAAAAAAACTTCCTTTTTTCCCATAATAAAGTAAGTGTTCAGAGCATCACAAGGAAATAAGTTATAAAGAACAGGCCAATAAGCATTAGATATCAGAGGATAGACATATACCTCTCTATTTTATCAGTTAAATATTAAACTCCACTCAAATGTTATTTGTAGGCACAATTTAAAATGTCTGTGATACTCTAGTTTGGCTTTCTATTTTTTGTAGTTTAATATTTATACATGATTCAAAAACTTTTATGTAAAAATCTCAATATTTTATGTTTTATGATATTAGCACACAAGTATAGAAATGAGATATGATTTTGACAGGCTTGTGAAAGGAATCATTTAATGAAATGTAATTAAGTCAATTTAAAGCATACAAAGATCCGTTCAAATTGCATTCATATGCACTATCTTAAAATATTGGTAGAGGTTTGTTTTTTATCTTTACTGTCTTACTTATCACCAGTTTTATCAACTTTGCCATATCACTGTGTGAGTCTCTTTGCTCTCTCATTATTCTCTGTAGAAATAATAAAAGAATTATTTTGTTTTCAGAATTGTGCCACTAGAAAAGGAAAGTAAAGTATAAAATATGTGATTATATATTTCCATGCAGTAAATCAGTTTAATATGTATATATCTTATGGCTCAGTATTAAATAGACATCTATAATTATAGAGGGTCAAATTTGCTTGACATATAATGAAGACAATATACAGATATACGATTTGAGTTTCAAACTTATCCTGTTTACTAAGGGCCTGATTCAAATAATTATACCTTTTCTGTTTTATTTCCAATTTATCTAGCATGCTGCTGTTAAACAGATAAATAATAATCATAAAAATGCACTGTAGAACTTTGTACATAAAAAGCATTCAGTATAGCCAAATAATTATTTTCCTTCCTTAAAATGTAAATTTGTTTTAGTTACTTTGTGAAATGATTTATAGATATGTCTGTTTTGTAGGTACCTAAGGTATCTATAAATCATATTATTCTTTGACTGCCCAATATGAGTCCTGGGAATTGAACTAGGATTATCTGTAAGAGCACCAATTTCTAGAAGTGTCTGTGCCATGTCTTCAGACTATATTCTCATATTTATCTGTGAAATGAAACCCAACTTGTGTTAATTAATTCAATAGTAGTAAGCATTGGCAGTATTTAGGCTCATATTGCCTGAACTAACTAAAGAAAGAACAGAAAACAAAATAACAACAAAAGCATCTATGCACTGTTGGTTTCAAATAAATATTTTACAGCTTACACTTGGTACTTGTATGTGACAAACTGTAAAAAAAAAAATAAAGAAATATAAATTTCTTGATTTTATTTATTCATGTCCCCAGCAGGTGAATACAAGTTTATATAAAGCATTTCTAAACTTTCAATGTATTTTTTATGAAAATTTGTGTTGCAGATGGGCTATAGGGAGTGAGTCTTATAAATCACCTGAGCTACACCACTATTGGCATGTCTTGCAGTCATTATGTATAATTGGTTAATGGTGTATTTATTCACACATTATTGAATCAGCTTCAGGGGTAATTGCTGATGAGTTTCAAAACTCCAGGGGGATTTCAATGTAGAGGTAAATGAATTAAAACATAAGATATAACTAATTACTTTTATTTAAATTCAATTTGGGGGTAATCATTGTGTCTTCGGGGGTCTTGCAGCAGTTTTCAGAAATGATGAATTTGCTTTACTTTGCTAACTTGCATTTCCCTAGAGTTGAGAAATTAAATCATTGGGATGAAAATCAGAAAAGAAGACTATCAAACTAAATTCTGTGTGGTGCAAGTCCATCGTCTCAGTTCATCTCTTCTTTTTGATCTTATTTTTATAACTTGGCCTCTGAAAACCTGAAATAACCACTTCCAGATTGAAAGTCAAGTGCACATTACTTAATGGTATTAAAATTTCCACAAATTAAATACTTCAGTAAAGATGAACACACTTCTAATTTTCAATGTGTTGAAGAAATTCCCATAAGACTCTGAAGAAGTTAAGGGCTAGCACTTGTGTGATGCCTTACCCTTTATATAACATGACTAGAGACATAAAAATTATATTATTTTAAATGTCACATTTTTCATATACTTGAAATTTACTGTTTTGTTCAATATCTGATGTGATATATCATTGAAACCTATTCCTTTGACACTATACTGTATTTTTCATGGATATATGATTGTCTCCAGGATGTTTATAAATTAAGTATTACACCCTTATGTATGATTTAGATATGCCTTTTCCAGTATGTTACATGGTATTGTAGTTTGTTTTTGATGTCATAACAAACATCTTGACCAAAAGCAACATGGGTGAGTAAAAGTTTTATCTTGGTTTTTTAATGCAACTAACATCCTGTCATTGAAGGATATCAGAACAGATATGCAACTAGAGTACAAACATAAAGCAGAAGCCATGGAGGAACTCTAGTTTCTCACAAACTAACAGACACACAATATTCTGACTTATACTTCCCAGGATAAGCTTCATAGCACTGGAAATGTACCAGGTACTCCATTCTACTACAAACAGCCTTAAAGGGAATGCACCAAAGACATGACCACAGGCTTTTCTCAGCTAGAAAATTCCTCAATTAAGATTCCTCCTTCTTATGTTTCTCTAGATAGTATCAAGTTGACGATAATAACTAATGAGCATACATGTGTTTAAAATGGCATGCAGCATGCATTGAACTGCATGAATCTTTTGTCTGAGACATCAGTTAAAATTAAATTTAGTGGGTTATAAAGAACAATCTAAAGAACAGAAAATAGAACAAGCAAAAACAAAATAGAGGAAAAAAAAAAAAGGATTGAGTTTTCCAGTAAGCGAAGACGACAGAAAGATTTTACAAAATTTTAGAATCATGAGCTCATTGCCCAGAATGATTTTTTTATCTCGGTAAAAACTTGTCTTGAGATATGTTTTTAAACAGGGTTTATTTGGAGAAAATAGCTTATAAAACAGAGCCGGTTTTAGGAGAAGATGACAGGATGAGGTTGCAGCGCGCCAGAGCCTTTTTAGGGAAGATTTTTCATCCCCACGCCGTACGTCCGAACTCCCCGGCAGCTGGAGCGAACTGCGCACTCGGTCGGGGAACTCTCGTGAGAGAATGACGACTTTTTGTCTTGGTCTCCTCCCTCGAAGGTCTACTTTTGGAATCTTTTTTAGTTAACTACGCCCAGCTCGTCTCTATTTTTATGACGTGATCGTTTACATATACAGTTTCTGATTTCCTGCTACATTTTTTTTACTTTTTTTCTGCTATTCTCTTTAGTTATCCATCTCACCTGGGTAAGAAGAGGATGACACTGAAATTATAATGTAAAAAGTTTGAAAATACACACCTACCATTCATTATATTATTAGTAAACAGTAATAAAATACATGCTATTTTTGAGTGTTGGGCTATATATTTGAGCCTTTGTTTTCTGTCTTAAAAACATCAAGAATATAGTTGATATTCGTTCTCTTTAAAACTTATGAAACTCTAGATTGGATCTCAAATTATTATTCCAACAGTAAATTAAGTTGTAACAGGGACCCATTCTACAGTAATTTGTCTTATGACAGAATAATGCAGTCCTCAAAGTGTTTCTAAATTTTTAACATGTTTGTTCTAAGTCAGTGTAACTTACCCCCAGGGCGTATAACTTGCTCCCAGGTAGCTGCAGGGTGATTTTTACTCCGTTAGTTCATTGTAGGGACCTATGTACTTCACACCAACAGAACTCAGCTTGATTCTGATCCTTCCTCTTCTTCTTTCTCTAACTTCATGAGAAAAAAGACTTAGATATAATCACTGGCCATGATTATGAGATATCTAGTGGCTGTGTGTTTTGATGTGCAAAATAGCCTGGTTCTCTAAGAGGAAATTGCAGGTAAACTCTATATCAATTTTAAATAGATATCCTGTCCCCAAGAGACAGACAACAGCTGTGTTCATAAAAGACATTTTATTTTTATTCTTATTTATTAAAGAGTTAAACAAATAAAATGTATATTTTTAAATATGTGTACCATATGAGGATGACTTATCACCCAACTATCTTTAAAAAAGCCTAATATGTAACAGGACAAATTTAAGAAGGAAGCAGCTACATGAAACTCAATGGAAATTGTACTTTTTGCTTTATTATTCCATTCCAAGACTAAAAAGGTACAGACTTTTGAATACTTGCCAGATTTTAGATCTTTTACTTTGCTTTATTCATGCTTTTAAAATAGGATGTGATAACTACAATGATTACTTATAACACTTACTGTCAGAAACCTAATATGTGGATAGGGACAGAGAGATAATTCAGACTATCTGTTGCAGATGGACAATAGGACAAGGGAAAGTCCAAGACCAACTCTCTATTGCAGTATACAACCAGTATATTATTTACTGAAATGATTACTGAGAATCAGCTCATGGGACAGAGAAGAATACATAAAGATATCAATATCATGCTAAGCGTAGTTTTAGTTATATATTTACTACTTAATATTATAATATTAATATTATAGTATTAGCTATTTAATATTATAATAAAAGGTGGGGAAGTGCTTGTGACAAAGAGTACATCTTTCCTGATGAAAACATTTTAAGGAAGATTTATGTGCATTTGTATAAATACAAATCATCCATAAATCTTGAAAAGAAGATTCTCCTGAGCGAGGTATCACAAACTCAGAAAGATAAACAGGGAGATGTACTCACTCATTAGTGGTCTCTAAACAAACAAACAAGAAAAAAAGCCAAGCATGCCCAAGCTGCAAACCACAACCAATGAACAGCTTGGGATCAGAAACACCTTGGACTGACCTTCGGATCCCACTCCAACTATAGGAACACCTGAGTCACTCTTGAGGGAGGGGGAACAAACTGGATTTTCCAGGAGTGGAGACTGAACTAAGCATTATTGGGTCAGTGGGACCATAAGACTGTCTGCTGCCTGCCCAGGGAGAGGATGGGGAGTTGTGGAGAAGAAAAAATGACCTGATGTGGCAGAAGGGGGAAGGGACCTTGAATAAGGATATACAGGGATGGAAAAAAAATTAAGAGAGAAAACTGAACACAAAGTAAATATATGTGTAGCAATCTTATTTGCATTATCACCCTTGATAAGTCATGTTTATGATTTTTATCTTCTTCATAGTTATTGTTAACTTATCAGCATTTTAAATTCATTTTACTGTTTTTCTTGTTAAATACAAAATAAATAAAAAAAAGAAGATTCTCATCTAAATAAATTTAATTCTATAGAGATTATACAATGGTGTATAGGTCTCATAACAAAGATCTCATAATTTTTAATATGAATATTTTAAAGATAACTTAAGATGACAAAATGCAGTAGAAAGTGAATGATAAATATGCTCCATGAGATGTACAAATGAGATCATTCTTGCATTTTAATAAGTAATTTTCTATGAAAATGGTGTTTAAAGTTTGCTTGCATTTTAATTATATATATATAAGTACAGTGATAAGTAATAAAAAAATTCTTCTTATAGTTGCAAAGACCACATATATACTACCAGAAGATCTTAAATAATTGCTTGCTTAGAGTCTAATGTGGATTATCAAAAATTCACTTCTTAAATGTATTTGTAGTTGATTACCCAGAAGACTGCAGTCATGTGATGATTCTGGCATGGGCCATATAAAGACATTTCCTTTGCAATTGTTTCTTTCTATACTTTCCAGTGTTTATTTAAGTATATTAAAATAAATGAATGGCTTCAAAAATATCTGAAAACATACACCTGCCATTATATAATTAGTAAATAGTAATAAAATATCTGCTATCTGCTGTCTTTTTCAGGGTGGACTCTATATTTGAGGTTTGGTTTTCTGTCATAAAATGCATCAACAATATAGTTGATATCCATTTTCTTTAGAATTTATGAACCCTTTTGATTGGATCTCAAATTATTTTACAACAGTAAATTAAATTGCAACAGGAACCCATCCTAGAATAGTGTGTCATATGACAATATAACACAGTCCTCAAAGTGTTCCTAAATTCTATTTTAGGTATGTGAAACAGGATTCAGGACTCCTCTTCCAAGCATGTTTTCACACGGGCAAAGACCCTGAAGCTACATATACCTATAGCATTTAGGGTCTTTTCTGTTACTGTGACAAATTACTCTGACAAAAGCAACCTAATGGATGCAGTGTTTATTTCATCTTGCAGTCCAAAATAATAGTCTGTGACCAAGTCCAGAATTGCCTGGTCATGGAAAACCTGACTGTCATGGCAAGGAAAAAAGAGAGTACTTATACAGATAGAGAAAGCCTGGGATTGGGCAAATGAGCAGATGTGTTCTGATGGAGATACCCAGCAACAACAACGACATGGAAACTAAGCACCATTTATTATATACATTAAGATCAAAGAGGCACGATAACAGTGTATAACAGAACAAGGGGGACAATTTAGCTAGTTTGTGTAGAAGGTCTTCAGAGGGGAGAAGTCTCAGGCTATAAACATCAGGGAGAAGAAAACTGCAGTGGATTTTTTTTTCTGTACATTCTACCAACATTTGTTCACAAACTAGAGAATCATTTTGCCAGTTCCTTGAGGCTGACCCAGGGAAGGCTTTTCTAAACCCGTTGATTCTGTGGCATTGGGTTTTGACATATACCCCTTACACATACACACAAGACTATATTCTTCCACAGAGACCCATCTCATAGGTGATTCTAGATCCTGCAAAGTTAGCAACTGTACGAGCCAGAACAAATGCCATTCATTATCTGATTGAAACTCTGTGTATTACAGGGATTAGACCAGTACCAACAAGAGAACAGTCAAATTCGGGATGATATGGAGATATCTGTATGGTCACACTCTGCCTCATTAGAGATATACATGACACATTGTATCAATCAGTTACTAGACTCTAATTTGTTAATGATTAATAATATATTTCTGCAAATCCTGAGTTGAGCAGTGCATTTCTTTTATGAGGAAGGACGAAAGAGGATAATAATTTTAAATACTTTTTGGTTTTCTGATTTCATTCAGAATCTTTAAGAAGTTTAATAACATTATAGATTAAAATATTTCACTTTTTTCATACATTAAAAGCACTTCTAGTATTAGTGGATCAGTTTCAACTACAAATAAATTAGCAAAATTAAAGTTTATTTTACAACTTGCAGTATTGGTTTACCTGTTTGCCAGCAAGAACTAGATCAAGGAAGCCAGGAGAACAAGGTTTCTTCTCCCACATCCTTTCTCTAAACTGCCAGATAAGGTGTGGCCCAGATTAAAAGTGGATCTTCTACTATACAAGATCTGAATTGAAACTGTGTCTTCCTACTTTAAATGATTTAAATAAGAACAAAACAAACAAACAAAATCTCCCAAGAGTACCCTGGCATTTGAATTTCAGTTTATTATAGCTGTAATCAAGTTGGCAAGCAGGAAGAGCTATCACAACATGAAATAAAAACAAATAGGCATGATCAAACACTTAAAGTGAGACTGCTGTATTTTGTATGAAACTTGGCTCTGCTTCTCCTTCTATCCTTTTTGTTTCCCTTCACACCCCCCCACCCCCATACACATACACAGACAAATCCAACTTATGTATCCAGGCTCCTGGGAAAAATCTATTCTGAAAATGCTTGACAATAATTTTGTCAATCTAGAGGCTTCCATCATACATAGTATCTATTTTGCCAAGTCTATAGAATACCTGCTGGAAACTCCTGAGGAGTTTTCTACTGTGTAAGGAACAATTTTGCTAACACATGTTTTGGAATGTTTATGGTCCATCTAAAATTACAAACCATTAGAGTGATTTGTAGCACTCTGGATTCTGCACCATTAAGTCCTTTAAAGGAAACATGTTTTCAAAGATCTGCCACATCTACCCATAGTACCTGAGACCTGTATCCTATTATTTTTTGCTTTGATTTATTTTAATGGAAAGCTTCTGAATGATCTGAAAATAAAACTGCTTGTGACAGAATAGATTATGTCATGAGTAGCAGACTCTGTGTGTGTGTGTGTTACTCAATCATATATGGTTGCCTTATAGTGTAAACTTTAAAACTATTAAGCATTTTCAGCTTAATTTATAAATTCACAAATGACGTAAGTCAAACATTTGTTTTAGAAGACACTAATTTGTTTGTTGAAATAAATCATCTCCTTTGAGAAAAAAAACACAGAATATAAAATTTTGAAGACACAGTTTTATATATATAATCAAGTGGTATATTTCTGGGAATGAATGATTAGAAGAATTTGTAACAATTGTAGTGTTTAACCCCTTACATTAAACGTTGCTTTTTCTTGCCACTCAACCCTAAATTCTATTGAAAAATCTGCTATTTATCTTTTGTGTTTTTCATGGATGCTGTGACATTTCCACAATACCATTTATTTATCGTGTATTAGAATTTACACAAAGAAAACTAATAAAATTTTGACAAGGAAATCTGTGTAAATTCAAACTTTATATTCTTATTCTTATTTTATTTGCTATGTCTCTCTATGTGAATGCTCATTCAAAAATCAATATTTGTGTCAGGGTCAGAAGACAATTTGAAGGGTCCTTCTGTTTTCACTACTTGGGTGCCAGGGATGAAAATCAGGTCACCAGTCTTGGCAACAAGTGTCTTTAATCACTAATCTATCATGTCAGCCCATCACAACTCACACTTTTAATTAAAAGTACTTATTTCTACTAACTTCAACTAAAATATAAAATAGCTCTTTTTTTTTCAGGAGCATGGAAAGACTATCACACAGAGAAAACTATAATTTTATTTTAAAAAACCCTGACATTTACCCTCAAGCAAGTCATTTGCATTCATCACATTTGCCTTCAAAATAGAAATTTCATTTTCTTAGCTGTGAGTCAAATCAAACAACAAATGTGAAAATGTTATATTAATTGTAAGGTGCAAAAAAGAGCTTCATAACAAATAACAAAGCAATAACTTAAAAGTAATTACTTTAAAAACATATGCTCTCTTTTTCAGTCTTCTGTCTCTGCATGCAGAAGTCTTGTGGAGATACCTAGATGATCAATTGCAGTAGCACAGGTTCCAGCTTGGTACCAGGGACAACTGACATGTATACTCAACCATTTTAATAGAAACAATTCCCCCAAATACTCCAAGTTCTATGACTTAAAAGGAAGCATCATTTTAATATATCTACTCTGTAAGGGTCAGTTTTCTTCCTAAGGAAGGATGCATTTCTGTGGTTATCAAGGAAATCATGGGTAGGAGAGGGACTTTGACGTGTTCTGGAAGTGTTTGTTTTGACTGTTTTCTGGCTGAATAGAAGCCAGAAAGAGTCACAAATGTCACTAGTGTGCAGTGGTATAATATTGCCCCTGCTCTGAAGAGTCTTCTGTGTTAATCTTCTCTCATGCCTGGCAACTTTCAAAGTAGAAGTAATAGGAAATTCCACGGAGCTGTGAAAAAAAGATCCAAAGTCCTCATCCATCTTTGTAAGGACAGAGAAAATTGCTACCGTGCAGTTGGCCTTTTTCATTATTGAGAATGTAGAACAGCTCAATTTTCACCAGGGCTAATTGATTTTCACAGCTGGTTCAGGGACTCTAAGAATGCTGTGAAACCTGAAATGTCCCTTTGTCCAGACACCAAAGTTCATGGGTCTTACAATGACTTCAGATTGGGTGAATAAAAAATGCTGAAATCTTCTGAAATATCTCTGTGCATCAGTTGGAAAAGAATGCTTGTTTGTAGAGGGCACTGTATATAAAGGTTAGAGCCTGCCATATGGCATTCCCACGTATTCATTATTTCTCTCCTTCACATTAATTAGAATTATATTACATAGAAAAAAACCTGGTTTATCACCCCTGTTACCAAATATCTTCCCTGAAACAAGATGTTCCCTAACAGATCAAGTCCCACATTCCTTTGTGTCTGATGGCCCTGACCCAACTTGAAGCAATTGTTTCCTTCTTGTCTTCTTCTTCTTTTTCTTCTTTTTTCTTCTTCTTCTTCTTCTTCTTCTTCTTCTTCTTCTTCTTCTTCTTCTTCTTCTTCTTCTTCTTCTTCTTCTTGTCTTGTTAAATGTAAAAGGAAGTGAATACCTGAAAAAGAGATTTCATGAATGAGCACAAACCATGAATATAATGATTGGAAGAGGGGGAAGAGAGATGTTTCATTAATTGGAATAGTAACGTTTTCCTAACCCTCATCCAAGTTACACAGAACGATCCTAAATAGCTCTGAACCTCAGCAAGACAAGTCTGGTTTCCAATCTCACTTATCCACTAAGGGGCCAAAGGGTTTTAGATATGTTCTCTTTTACTACGGTTTAATGAGAACTAATTTGTTTCTAAAGTATTAAGAAAGTCATGACATGCCTTGTTTTTTCTACTTGCCTTGTAAAATGGTAAGTTCTAAATCAGGGTCCTATTTGATGAAAATATATGATGTTTAATATTAAGCCACAGTGTAGAACTTCTTGTGCTTTTAGCACAAAATTTGGGGATGCAAGAGCTATGTTCTTTTATCAAGATAATGTCTATAAACCACAACAATGTAGCAGGTAAGTATGTCATGTCTAGTAAAGAATACTTTCAGAAACAGTAGACAGCAAACATTTTTCACCAACCCTACAAGTGACAGAAGACTGATCTCTAAAATATATAGAAAATTCAAGAAACTAGAGCCCAAAACCCTAAATAACCCAATTAACGAATGAGGTTCAAAACTGAAAAGGGAAATATCAGTAGAAGAATTATAAATGGCTGAAAGGCACTTGAAAAAAATGGTCCACATATTTAGTCATGTCTACAGCCAAAGGCCAAGGAGTTGGTTGTCTTAACATGTACTCACTTTCAATCAAATAAGGAAGCAATTTGACAATAAAATATGAAAGGATGTAACTATAATCAATAGTTAGTAAAAATTAGTTACACATGATTATTTAGTAAGATATTCCTAGTTTTATATATCTATATATATTCTTGCAGCTAGCAATGCAGATCACAAATGACATTTTTACTGTAATCAATTTATATATTGATGTTTGGTTTGAATATAAAGAAGCTTTTGAAATAAATATTGTGGTTTTTTTGGGGGGGTTAAGCTTCATTATCTTCCCCTTTCATAGTTTATTTTTAACTTTAACAGAGCTCTAATAAACAGTACAAAAACAATATTTGAATAAAATGATTATTCTGTTTTATTCCTCCTGATGTTTGAATTGTGTCTTCTAAAGTTATTTATTTAGTAAATATATATTGATATATTGAGTACCTAGAAATATGGAATTATGTTTTTGTAAACTGTAAATATTTGTCACTGTAAATGTTGGTTTACTAAAATGCTGATTGGTCAAGTAGTTAGGAAGGAAGTAGAAGTGGGACAACCAAAGAAGGAAAATTCTGAAAAGTAGAAGGGAGCAGAGATGTTAGCACATACAGAGGAAATAAGATGGGAATGCTTTGCTGAGCAAAAAGGTACTAAGCCACCATGTGACTAAACATAAATAGAAATATGGACTAACTTAAAGTATAAGAGTTAGTAAGTGATAAGCCTGAGCCATTGATCAAACTGCTTATAATTAATATAAGCCTGTAAATGTTTAGTTTGGTCTGAAAGACTGTGGGATCGGCTCAGTGGGACAGATTAACTTTTGAATACATAATATGATCTGAACACTTTAATACATGAATGAATAAGTATAGCTTGTCATTTCTAAATAATTTTCTTTGTCTATTTTTCTATTGCTTTGTGTACATTAAAATTTACCTGAAAGTAGGTAACTTAAAAAGTAATGATTCGCTATACAGTTCTAAAGACTGAGTAGTTGTTGAGGTTATGACAATAAAGTGTCTCTTACTGCTGTTTTATCTCATAGCCCATATTAAAAAGGTAAGTAGGCATGTGAAGAAGAAAGCTATGAATCATGGAAGACAAACTTGTATTATAATTTCTCATTCTTACAGGAAATAACACAGTCAACAGATCAAAATCTCTCCCAATAAATTGCTCTGAAAATCCCGATTGCCTCATAAAGACCTCACTTATAAGCTTCAAGAATTAATTTCCCACCATGTAAACTTTACTTTCCATTCTTGCATATCAGCCACAGCAGAAAGCATTACAGATAAAAGTTATTGTCATGTGAAAGTGAGCTAGTTTATAAATTGTTCATATAAAAAATGCAATGCAGAATAAAGGATATTGAGGGTAGTAAAGCAATGATGATAAATATCTTACATATAAGAAGGTCAGAGCAGAGGTCTTAAGAAAGCAATAGAACAATGGGGGAATTTGTCAACCAGAGATCCAGCAGAACTGACACCAATGATAAAGCAGTATCAAGTGCATTATCATGAAGAACAAATATGCTTTCACTCACATTCATTCTGTTTATCTCCCTCAAGATATAGCCAACAAAGACATGAGAAAAATGGTCTTACAGAGATAAATAACCTGTAAAAAGAGTTGGTTAGATATTTTTACTAAGAATATGAATCCAGATACCATGGAGAAGGAAGATTCATATTGAAATAACACCTAATGCTATAATTATGCAAATAAAAGTGAAGTTATTCTGACCCACTGAATATGCAACTTTACTAAGTCAATAAACTCCACAATCAAAAATAAAGATCCAAAGAAAGTCCTGCTTACTACATCACTCAATTTACTATTATACCCTCTGGCTCTAAAGACAACTTATGAAATTAAATGTCAACTAGTCTGTTATATAAAACATTTCATGATTAGATGAAGTCAAATTTCATTCGTTATGTCAAATACACTAGAGACTCATAATGTGGGCACCATTTCCTTGAGCTATACATAAAATCCCTATTTTCTATTTCTTTTCCATAAGATGGAGATGGCTTTTCTGATATAGCCCACCTCAAAGAATTCTTATAAGATTTAAATTATGTGCTATAGTAAATGGTACTTTAAAATGCTCCTAGCTATATATGTTTTAGCTATCAGTATTTTTTCTCTTTGTAATTATTAAAGTCAGATAATGATGCTTTTGATAGTGGTATTTATATCTCGTCTAATAGATAAGAAAATAGTTCCTTTAAAAGTGGAACTATCAGAGACTGAATAATTCTTTCCAAAAACTAAGAATATATGTAGAAACAAATTTTTGACCCCCGTGTAGAAAGTTATTAACAATTATAGAAGAAAATAAATCAAGACAGTATTTTGAAAAAAAAAATATTGGATTGGAGATTCTGTAGTTAACCAATAACATGTATTTTTTTGAAAAGTTACTACACAGTCAAAAATACTAATTAGGAGAATAAAATGTCTGGTATTTAATTTTACTTGATTTACTGACAGCATAGCTAATTTAATATGACACACATTTTGACAGAAAAAAATTGTAAGTACACTACAAAGTGAAAATAAAAATAAATTATGGTATGTAAGAATAATTATATTGGATGTTGCACAAATATTTACCTAAAACTGCATTCTTTGGTATTCTAGCAGATGAAACAAAAGAAGGAGAGAAATAAACAGAATAATACAAGACCTACAATTTCATAAATGCCATATATTTAAGTAAAAATTGTAACCCTGGCATTTTTTGGCAGGCTTACTCCATGGAAACAAATGATATTCATTGCAGTAGCTCCTTTCTGGAGCATCACATTTATCAAACACTTACTTACATTGGATATGTGTGTGTGTGTGTGTGTGTGTGTGTGTGTGTGTGTGTGTGTGTGTGTGAGAGAGAGAGAGAGAGAGAGAAAGAGAGAGAGAGAGAGAGGGAGGGAGGAAGGGAGGGAGGGGGAGGGGTGTGTTTGTATACATTATACTAATAAATGTTTATTTTAAAGTTTGTATAATTTTAAAGTGAGAACCTATATGAGCAAATGGAATCAGCACATCCGCAAAGACTACTTGGCACTGAGTCTACTGTGTCACTTCTTTCAGAAAACTAAAATTAACATAAATAAAACAAGCTCATAGAAAGAGTATTCAAGGCAGGTTCTCTGACATCGACCACTTAAGAGTCAAGCTGTAAGAAGCAGCATATCCTCCTTGCCTCTGACATCCGCCAGGCAGTCGCAAATCAGAAACCATCTCCAACCACGTTGGCCAGGCTGGTGTTCAGATCGGCAATGCCTGCTGGGAGCTCTACTGCCTGCAACATGGCATCTAGCCTGGCGGTCAGATGTCAAGTGACAAGACCATTGCGGGCAGAGATAACTCCTTCAACACCTTCTTCAGTGAGACAGGCGCTTGCAAGCATGTGACCCCGGGCAGTGTTCATAGACTTGGAACCAATGATTAATGAATAGATTTGCACTAGTACCTACAACCTGAGCAGCTCATCACAGGCAAGGAAAATGCTGCCAACCACTATGCCCGAGGCCACTACACCATCAGCAAGGAGATCATTGACCTTGTCTGGGACAGAATTTGAAAGCTGGCTGACCAGTGCACAGGTCTTCAGGGCCTTTTGGTTTTCCACAGCTTTGACAGGGAACCTGCTCTGGATTAGGTCACCTCCCTGTAGATGGAGCTGCTCTCTGTTGATTATGAAAAGAAGTCCAAGCTGGATTTCTTCATCTATCCAGCCCCCCCAGTTTTCCACTGCTGTGGTTGAACCCTACAATTCCATCCTCACCACCCACACTACGCTGGAGCTCTCTGATTGTGTCTTCATTGTAGACAATGAGGCCATCTACGACATCTGTCATAGAAACCTTGACATTGAGTGCCCCACCTACACTAACTTAAATGGGTTGACAGGTCAAATTGTGTCTTATATCACTGCTTCCCTCAGATTTGACGGATTCCTCAATGTTAACCTGTCAGAATTCCAGACCAATCTGGTACCCTACCCTCGAATCCTCTTCCCTCTGGCCACATATGACCCTGTCAACTTTGCTGAGAAAGCCTACCATCAGTAGCTTTCTGCAACAGAGATCACCAATGCCTGCTTTGAGCCAGCCAACCAGATGGTGAAATGTGACCCTTGCCATGGTAAATATTGGCTTGCTGCCTGCTGAACCAAGGTGATGTGGTTCCCAAAGATGTCAATGCTGCCATTGCCACTATCAAGACCAAGATTACCATCCAGTTTGTGGACTGGTGTCCCACTGGCTTCAAGGTTGACATTAATTACCAGCCTCCCACTGTGGTGTCTGGTGGAGAACTGGTCAAGGTCCAGAAAGCTGCATGTATGCTGAGCAACATCCTAGCCATTGCTGAGGCCTGGGCTCACCTAGATCACAAGTTTGATCTGATGTATGACAAGCATGACTTTGTGCACTGGTATGTGGGTGAAAGTATGGAGGAAGGGGAGTTCTCAGAGACCTGTGAGGATATGGCTGCCCTTGAGAAGGGTTATGAGAAAGTTGGTGTGAATTCTATTGAAAGAGAAGGTGAGGAAGAAGGAGAGAAATACTAAATTAAATGTCACAAAGGTGCTGCTTTTACAGGGAAGTTTATTCTGTTCCAACATAGAAAGTTGTGGTCTGACTAGTTAAGTTGTATGTAGCTTTCATACAGTTACTACTGGCTTGTGCTTTAAAGTGATTTGTCAAAGACCCAAGCCATCCATTTCACTGATGGGTATTAAATAAAATGTTCCCTTTCCTAAGAAAAAAAATGAAAGAGCATTCAATATTCTGAAACCTTGAAATATTTTTATAGTATTTTATACAATATCTCATCTCACACACCCTATAGAGTTCTTGTGCTATGTAACCAGTAGCTTTAGATAAATAACATTTTTTTTAAATCAGATGAACTCTGCTCCTCATTACTTTTAAGACATATCACACTCAATTTACTTGAATGTTAATTAGTCTACAGATAAATCTAATTAAATTTATGCCAATGCAGCATTCTAACAATTGCCTTTAATTCAAAGAAAGAAATTATTGTCTCGACCCTCAATTCTGACAAACTCAAACTATGGAAAAATAACATAGCCTCAATCATGAAAATGACTATTTTTCAAACCTTTAGTTCCACCTTTATTTTATTCTTGGAAATAAATTTTCCCTGGTTTATTAGTATATGTTACATCTCAGAAAAGCTGTCTAGAAATAGTTCACATTCAATGACCATCAATCAAATAGGTAAAAGCTATAAAAATTAAAATTCAAAATCCCTTGCCAAAATATCCTGACAAGGGAACTTGTTTTCTAATTAGGATTAATTGGGCATTCTGTGCTTTCTAAAAATTCTCTCCTCAATGAAGACAGGAATGTCGCCACCTGGCTCACATTATAAAGGTTAACACAGACAGCACCCAGGCAGAAAAAAGGCATTCTGCCTTACTTCTTATGCTACTGTCTTATACCAAACAGAGAATGTTGAATTTTTTCGTAATAAAGAAAAAAAAAACTGATCAAGACCAATTTACTAAAATAGATAAAATGCTCTATTACCTCAAGATCAAAGAGAAGTCAGGAAAAAATTATACCTGAGGGGTACAGGAGAGCCCCTTGAAGCCCATCAACAGACAGGCAAGTGACAGAGCAGGAAGCAATTGGAGAGCCATCAACCTAACTGCCTGTGAAATCTATCCAGGACCCAGGAGCTGCCACCCGAACAATATTATCTCTAGACCAAAGCACCTGGGACCTGTCAGTCATCTGAGCCCAGAGAATTAAGAGTTATAATTGTCTCCATTTCATAGCCTTAGTTTTCAATGAACTGGAAAAGTATAAGGCTCAAAACAATTTGCTTTTTAGGAGACTGCAGGAAATAAAAAAAAAGATATGATTTCTCATGGTTGTTAAAATGGGAATGCAGAAAAACTCTAGTGATATTTCTGAGGAATATTTTTTTTTCTAGCCATTTCAAAGGCACTATTCAAATCATGACTCTGAATATAACTAGATCACATTACTCTGGGGAAATCTTATATGTGCAAAATTAGTTTTACCATTTAACCATACATTTTATTTAAATAAAAAAGAGACAATTCAATAACTCTTGGATGAGTCTTAAAAATTGAAATTACTTGACAAGTTAAAATAAACTCAAATCCATTAAAAAAAAACATGAAGCCATTATATTATTTTCTTTAGTGGTAAATTTCTTTACTACATGTATTAATTTGTTATAGATAATGTCTTTTCTGGTGCGGTCTTTATCCTTACAGTATTCTACACTAATATCAATGACTGGCTTTAAAAATAAGAGTATAATCCATTTTTGATTATTAAATTTATCATTTGATTTATTTGGATGGCTTTCATCATTGGAATCCTGAACAGTCTAAGTAACTGAGCTTTGAATGGTATTGTATGAAGTCAGATTTGTATCCATGATTCGAAGTTGACATTCATACCTGAAGAAGCAATATGAGCTTTCAGGTGTTAAGAGGGGTGGCTAAATATGTTAAGCCATGTACTGTCATTCCTTATAGTCTACACTACATAAAATAGTTTTACATATGTTCTATAAGGTTTAAGACATTGCCTTTATGGTAGTCTTTGGACAATGCCTGTGATTTGTGTGTGAATTCTAGTTCTTTAAAAGCAGTCATTAATATTACTTGAGAGCTATCATACAAATGGTCAAAGGATACTCTTTTCTTTTCATTTTTTATCCTCAAAGTTAGTTTTTATATTTATTATAGATACAACCATGTTCCTTGTGGTAATTATAATAATCATGCTTCTATTATGGAATCTTTGAGAAATATGATGCTATTAGCAGACTGACCATCCACTGAATATTTTGCATTCACTTCTTTCTGAATAAAGTTAATTAGCTTTTCCTAATTGCAACCACGTCCAGATAACGCACAAAAACTATCCCAGTATTTTATTTTTTTATCTCTTTACGTTTCTCTTGATTGCCTTTTTATCATTCAATTTGAAGAATTTTTGGTGTCATAGTCCCTTACTCTTAAATTTCCATATCTGTCTTCATCTCAACAATTAATGTGTGATAAAGATTTAGTAGTGTGCTATGGGAATGTAAGCAACATAATACAAAAAAAAATCTTGTTATATTAGCTGAGTTTTCTTCTTTTTATTTTAATTTTTATGTTATTTTATTTATTTATTTTTTGGATTTACAGCTGTTCATTAGCTGTCTTGTGTTAGATGGTCCCTGAGTGCTGGTACTGTGGAAGAATAGCGAGTATTTTTTATAACTGAAGTATATCTTCTGCCCCTGTTTAAGAACATGTTAAAATAAACACTTGTTAAAAATACATTTTACAAAACTGAAGAGAGTATCTAAGTTACGGTGACCAAAGAAATTGAAGAAGATATTAAAATATGAAAATATGTCTCTTGGATAGATAGAATCAGCATTGCAAAATCAGCAATCTGACCTAAAGCAATCTATAGAATTAATGCAATCCCCAAGGAGCGGGAGGAGGGAGTCTGAACAAGGGGATACATGGATAAAAAATATGACTTTATTCAAAACAAAAGAAAACTATTAAAAATTCCAACACATTCTTCATAACCATTTAATGAACATTATATAATTTTCTGTACAAAAACAAAAATAGCAGAATAGCCAAAACAATTTTCCACAATAAAGGAACTTCCAGAGGCATCAACATAACTGACTTTTCCCCCCTTTTTTACTATGAATAAAGTTTCATTTTTTATCTATGTATTTCCCTTGTTCAAACTCCCTTCCCCTTCATGCCCCTCCCAGTCACTCTTTCTTCTCCCCATTTCCTTATATCCTCCCCAGCAAGGGCAGAAGGTACCAAGATCTGAACTCTGCACAAAACTCGAATCCAAGTGGATCAAAGCCTCAACATAAATCCAGCCACTCTGAGCTGGATAGAAAAGAAGGTGGGAAATACCCTCTAGTGATTTAGCACAGGTGACCACTTCCTAAATATAACATCAGTAGCACAGACACTAAGAAAAATAATCAATAAGTGGGACCTCCTGAAACTGAGAAGCTTCTGTAAGGTAAAGAACACAGTCAATAAGACAAAAGGACAGCCTCCAGAATGGAAAAAGATTTTCACCAATCTTACAAGTGACAGAGGATTGATCTCTAAAATATAAAGAGGACTCAAGAAACTAGAGCCCAAAACTTTGAATAATCCAATCAAAAAATGGGGTACAGATCTAAAAAGTGAATCCTCAGCAGAAGAATTACAAATGGCTGAAAGGCACTTGTAAAAGTGGTTGACATCTTTAGCCATCAGACATATGCAAATCAAAACAACTTTGTGATACCACATTATACCTGTCAGAATGGCTGAAATAAAAGACACAGATGACAGCCAATGCTGGAGGGGTTGGGGAGCAAGGGGAATACTCATGCATTGTTGGTGCGAGTGTAAGCTTGTTCAGCCACTCTGGAAAGCAGTATGGTGGTTTGTCAGAAAACTGGGAATCAATCTCCCTAAGGATCCAGCAATTCCACTACTGGCATATACTCTAAAGATGCATATTTGCACACCAAAGGCGTTAGCTCAACTATGTTCATAGCAGCATTATTTGTAATAGCAAGAATCTGGAAACAATCTAGATGCCCCTCAACTGAAGAATGGATAAACAAACTGTGGTACATCTACACAATGCAGTACTACTCAGCAGTAAAAAATAAAATGATATCCTAAAATTTGCAGGCAAATGGATGGATTTGGAGAATATCATCCTGAGCGAGATATCACAAACCCAGAAAGATAAGCAGGGGATGTACTTACTCATTAGTGACCTCTAAACAAAAAAGCAAAGCATGTCCAAGCTGCAAACCACAACTCCTGAACAGATTGGGGTATGAAACACCTTGGACTGGCACCTTGGAGCTCATTCCCTCCAGAGAAACACATGACCCAGTCTTGATGTTGCGGGGAGGAAAGCACATCTGCCATGAGTGGATGCTGAACTAAGCCACTTTGGGACCTTGGGACCTCCTGTGCTGGCTATGGAGGAGATAAGGAGATGGGGGGAAGAGAGAGAGGCTGGGAGGGGAGGAAGGGGAAAATAGTTTGAACAAGGGGATACATGGATAAAAAATGAGACTTTTTACATAATGAAAAATGAAAAGAAAAAATAAGAAAAGCTGTATGAATTAGAAAAAAACCGAAAAGTTTTATTTAACTTCCACAATATTCTTACTTATCTAGTTTGGTGCCATTGTTTTGAGCATTATATTTAGCACTACGTCTCATGACTTTTCCCTGAAAGTTTGCCAGTGATGTTGGTAACTTCATCTGAGTTAAAGTCATAGTATAAACTTCTATAGCACAATGACTTTCCCGTCATATATTTAATATAGGAAGGTTTAAAGTAAAACACGTAAATTTATTTTTCTTCCCAAGCCTAAACATTTTGAAAAAAAATAGTTCTATAGTATAACCAGTCTTTATTGAAAAGTGGCTTCTTCATGTAAACAATATTTGATAAGGACAAAAAACATATTATTTCTTAGGATTTTGAAAGATCTTTGGATATAAGGCATATTTCTACCAAATCCCTTGAATAATATTACACATTTTAAGTGGTGTCCATACTGTATTAGTTCAATAATAACCACTCTGGTAAATTACTGAATAGCTCCTTCTTGTTGATTCTTTTTGAATCTCTATGAAATGTCTCATTTCTTTAATCCTATCTATGAAAAACAAAGTCACATATAATTAGGTAATTTTCTATCATAAGAAGCACAGTTCTTTTAGATCTGTGTTACAGATTGAATGAGAAATGGCTCCACAAGCACATTCTTTTGAACTTGGTTTCCAACTGGTGGCACTGTATTGAGATATGATGGAGACTTCAGCAGCACAGACTAACAGGAAGAATAATGGTAACAAAAGTACATTTTTCTCTATATTGCTTCCTTTTGAAATGCCCCTCTCATAGGATCAGCTATCCAATGTTCTTCCCACTGTAGACTGACTCAGGGCAACATGATTGTAATCTCCTGTACTGTGAGCCAAAATAATCCATCCTTTCCTAAATTGTGCCTTTCATAAATTTTCTTCGAGGAGATAAAAAAAGCTAACATATTAACATCTGAACTACTTTTTAAAATTATTTTTTGTAATAAGAAATTTATAGCTTAACCTTTCCAGGTTAGCCCTGAGGTTTTGGTCTTTTTGCAGCCTCACTGCCTCTTAGCCCCAAATAATCACACAAAGGTTTATATTAATTTCATTGGGCCTATATCTCAGATATATTATTATCTAGCTCTCTCATATTAACTGAACCCATTTTTATTAATCTGTCTTGCCACATGGACTGTGAGTTACCTATGTCTTTGTATCTTGCTTTGTAGGCAGCTAGATTGAATCTTTCTTTGCCTCTGCCCTTCTTCCTCATTTTCTATGCTTGGATTTCCTGCCTACTTTTAAGAATCTGTGCCATAGTTTGAAACAGTTCCTTTACTTATCAATGTAATTTTGTGACATACAGAGACACATTATACATATTATATGAAAATAAAATATAATCACAATGCTTATACACTTTTCTTCTTTCAAAACTTTCCAAGTATTCACCTTGCTTGCTCTCAGTCTCATCACCTTTAAAAACTTACTTATATAACTGTATATGTATATATACAAAAAATATAATTTTATAATTTATATATTACATAAAATATTTATATTTTTAATATATGTATTACACTATATATTATAGATCTATATATTGTACATAGCTACATATAAAAATATTTTTTATTTGTATACTAGAATTGCACATAAATTTACATCACATTTATAATATATAAATGTATAAATTAATAATAAAATTATATTATGTCTCACATATAAAATTTATATATTTTACATACATAAATTCAAAGCTTCCTTTTCCGTATAATTTTACTTTTATGATTATAATTTTAGTGCTAATAACTTGGTATTACATAAATGACTGAGGAAGTCTTCAATGAGGACCTAACAGATATCTATAGATCATTTAACTCAAACACACAAAAAAAAATAACTTCTTTTCAGACCACATATAACTTTCTCCCAAACTGGCCACATACTCACAAAAGAAATCTCAATAGATATAGGAAAATTGAAATAACACATTGCATCCTTTCTGGCCACCATGTGTTAAAGCTAGATTTTAACAACAACAGAAGCAAAAGGATGCCTACAGACACATGAAAACTGAAAAATTAACTTCTAAGTGACTGTTGGATCAAGAAAAAAATTGAAAAAAAATTAAAGACTTCCTAGAATTCAATGTAAATGAATGTACAATATTCAGAAAGGTATTTGATACAATAAAAGAGGTTCAAAGATGAAATTTAATATCACTAAGTGCCTTCATGAAAACTTTGGAGAAATACCATACTAACAAATTTAACAGCATTTCTGAATGGTCTGTAAAAAAAAAGAGAGAAGAAGAAAAAGAAGGTGAAGGAGGAGTAGAAGCAAGCATACCCAAGGGAACTAGAGGGGCAATGTATATCCTAACTGAGATCTAAAATCAATACTATCAAAAAAAGAGAGCAATATAAACAATCTGTGAAACAGTAGTTTCTTTGAGAAAATAAAAAATGATATACAAAACTTTATCCAAAGTAACTAAAAGACAAAGAGAAAATATCCAAATTAAAAAAAATATATAAATGAAGAAAAGGATATAAGAACAAACAGAGGAAATCTACAGAATCATTAGGTCATACTTTATAAACCTACTCTGCAAAATTAGAGAACCTAATATAAATGTAAAAATTTTCATCATAGCTATGCCTTGACAATGTTATAGCAAGACCAAATAAAAGCTTAAATATATTTAAAGCCCCTAAATAAATAGAATCAGTTGTTAAATGTCTATGGGCAACAAACAACAACAACAACAAAAAAATCCCAGGGAGTTTTAGTATAGAATTTCATCAAATTTTCAAGGAAGAAATATTCTTCAAATTATTTGACAAAATATAAAAAGAAGAAACTTTGACAAATTTATTTTTATGATACCTCAGTTACCTTGAATCCCAAACTAATCAAAGTTTCAACAAAGTAAGAGACTTACAGGCCAATATCCTTTCTAGATATAAATACAAAAATAGTCAACGAAATGTTTGCAAACTTAATTCATGAATATAACAAAAAGACCATCCACCCTATTAGGTAAGGCTTTATCTAAGAGATAAATGTATGGTTAAATACGTAAAAGTCATTCATTGTAATCTACTATATATAAACTGAAAAAAACACATTATCATCTTATTTATCTTACTACATGCCTTAAAAGGCAAAAAAAAAAAAAAAATGAAAAAAAAACTACCATATGATAAAAAGAACTTGGAGACATAAGGATAAAAATGACAAACCTAAACATAATAAGAGGCAATTACAAGTCTATAACGACCATCTAATTAAATAGAGGGAAACTCAAATCAATTCCACTTTCCATTTTTACACAATATTGTAGTTGAAGTTATAGCTAGAGCATTAAGAAAACTGAAGGAGTTTTGGGGGATAAAAATTGAAAAGGAATTCGAAGTATAGTTATTTGCAGATGATATGATGGTACACAGAAGTTTTACCAGAGAAATTCTACAGTTGATATAAACCTTCAGTATTGTGGTTAGATACAAAATTAACTGAAAATAATCAGTAGCCTTCCTATATAAAAATGGCAAAGTGGGTGAAGAAATCAGAAAATAAAACCCTTTATAATAGCCACAAACAAAGTAAAATTTCTTGGGTTACTCTACCCAATCAAGTGAAAGACTTTTATGACAAATCTTTAAGTCATTAAAAAGAAAAAATAAAGAAGATATCATCAGAGGAATGAATTGTTCATGGATTGGTATAATTAACATGCAAAAATGGCCATTTTATCAAAGCAGTCAGCAAGTTTGATGCAATTTCCATCAAAACTCCAACACAATTCTTTATAGACCTTAAAAAGACAATACTCAATTTTAAATGTAAAAAAAACTAAAAAACACATGCTGGATAAAATAATTCTGAACAACAACAACAAAAAATTCAGGAAGTATCACTATTCTTTATTTCAATCTCTACTACAAAACTATACTTATATAAACAGAAGGATAGTGGCATAGAAACAGACACATTAATGTCATTCCATTGAAGATATAGACATCAATCCACAAACCTGTGTATGCCTGATATTTTTTATTAAGAAGCCAGAAACACACAGTGAAAAAAAGAAAACTGGACTAACTAGAAAAATGTTCACATGTAGAAGAATGCACATAGATATCCATATCCATCACTCTGTTCAAAACTCAATGTAAGTGAATGAAAGAGCTCAGCATAAAACCACACACAGTTAGCCTGTATGAAGAAAAAGTAGCAAATTGTGGAGAGCTGCATGTAGCCATGCCTTAAAGATGGCTGGTGGCTTCCGCCCTCCACCTTCCACATGGTGAGTACTCTCAGTGACAAACTATCCCATAATTAGCTAGGCTGAGGATCTGGCTTGCTTCTGTGTACCTGGACCTATAGGTAGTGCCCACGTGGCATACTGGGGTTGGCTGCTCAGAGGCTATTTAGGCTGCAGGCAGGTTTTCCCCGGGAGCAGAATGAAAGATAACATATAGCAAGTTAGTCAGTCCCTGTCATAAGTAAGTCAGAAGTCAGAAATCAAGGTTCCTGAATAAAACTGCTGAAAGAAGAGCCTAGGTGTCGCGTCTTCCTTGCAGGATAAGGTTGCGCAGGACAAATGGTGGCCTGTGATAGGGATTCTACTCTCAACGAAGGCTCAGAACTTTCAGTGGTTAGGGGGTGCACCGGGTAAGTCCTCAGGTAACGTGGGGATCGGGAAAAGAGCGGGGAATAGTTTGCTCTACTAGGTAAAGAGAAAGCTGGATAAGATTTGCTGACGAGCGAATTCAAAGTAAAAGTAAAAACAAATTTATTGCAAAAGGCATAATTTTAACCATGGGCGCGTCCTCTTTGCATCCAATATTTTTGGCTCTTGAGGAGCTGCTTCATTGCATTTCCTGAGACTGCTCTGGTTGCCTGCAGGTAGTGGCAGAGTAGCATGGGCTCTCCTCTGCCATACTGAAAAGCAGCCAAGAGGGGCGGAGTCAGCAATTAAAGTGGCTCAGCCTTTTAAAAGCTCTTTGCGTTAGAAAAATGATTAGAGATTCTCAATAAAACAAATTTCGACTCTCAAAACCACTAAACGGGGAAGGAAATAAAGGATAAAAGCCAAGTAAAGATGTCAGATAAACAGAGAGTCTGGATAAGGGTTATTGCATTTACTTTTAATTTTTTGACTTTTGGTGAGCTAATTGCAGAGAGACAACTGATTGCTGGGGCTGCTAAGTTAAACAAATACATTTACTTTAAAGATATCCTGACTTTGAAATCTGTTTATAAGAATATGTTACTTGGGAAGGGAGTTTCTGCTTTTGTCTCCACAGAGGATCAAGGCCTGTGAATTGGTTCTGGGCAGGTGTGGTTCCATTTGCAGAGGCCACCTGAAGCTGATAGGAGGCTGTCTTGATTAGCGCTGCAGTGAGGCAGTGGAGGGTGGCCAGGCTGCTTTAAGGTTTTTCTGAGTTCCTTCCACTTGCTAGCAGTGGGAGAGATTCGCGGGCTTCCCCACCATAAAAAAGAAAAAAAAAAGGAAGGAAAAGGGAGATCCAGATAGAGAAGAATGATGCAGATTCCCAGCATGTCAAGCCTTGTCTTTGGCTCACCCTCCCTATGCAGAAGGTGGGAATGGTGGTTTAGGTTGTGCTTTCATCCCAGGGGCATGGAAGGCAGTCAGAACAGAGCTACGCTTAGCTTACCCAGTGTTTCAAGATCCATAAGGAAATCAAAACGAGGAGCCCTTAGATTTCAAGGTGATAAAATCTCTGACTGAGTCAGTACAGACATACAGAATCACGGCCTCATTCACTGTAGCCCACATGGAGGCTTTGAACAGGCACTGCATGATACCCAATGATTGACAGCCATCCTAAGTGAGAGCCGGTGAGCCTAAGTTGTTTATATTCCAGCCACCTGGGGAACTTCCACCTGTGTGCTCTGCCTTGGGTATATGTTTGAGCCTGAGGCGCTCTGTAAGCGGCATTCAGCATTCTCCCTGGACGAATGACCCAACAGTCTTGTAGGTCTAGTCAGTGTGTCTTTAAATCTCCAGGCCTGAGAGGCCAGTGTACTACTGTGGCTGTTGCCATGAGTCACACTGTGCATACCGCTCAGACCTTGAATAATCTTTCTGCCAATGTAGCACAAGCCCTGAATGTACCAAAGGGCATTAATGCTCAGCTAAAAGGAGACTTGATGGTGATCAACCAGAGGATTGACCTAGTTCAAGAGCAAATGGACACCCTTTGGCAGATTGCCCAACTTGGCTGTGTATGGAAATATCCTGGACTTTTTGTGACTAGTATACAATATTGCAATTTTACCCGTGCTGCAAACTTGTCTAAGCAATTGTCTAATTATCTTTTAAGTAATTGGACAGGAGAATTTGACAACTTGATGGAGCAGCTGAGGGTGACTATCCTCACAGTGAACTCGACCCAGGTGGACGCTGGACTGGCAGCTTTGAAGCCATGAACCATCTTAAGGAGTGGGCAGGTATAGGAGCCTTGATGGGCCTTCTGGCATTGGCCTCCTTGGTATGCCTGTGGTGCATTTACCATATTAGGTTTTCTCAGTGTCACAATACAGCCATGATTATTCAAGCCTTTACAGCCGTTAAAGCAGGACAGTCCCCACATGCCTTGGTTGGCTACCTTAAAAGATTAATTTTCCTAGATGCAGGATGCAAGGCTTGAGCACTGCACTTGGGACCCGCAGAGACTTGGGCCCTAAGAAGAGCATGCCTGATTGGCCTGATTGCATGTGGGTTGATACTTTGCATCCCACCTTTGTGAAAAAGGATATTGGATGGGTCTGGTATTTATCAGGTGGATGACACCTGAGTGAGGATCAGTGCAATGTCCCTGGTCCACTCTACAGAGATCAGGCCTCTACTCTTGCCTGTTGCTATAATATAAATATAATATAAAAAAGAGGGAACTGTGGAGAGCTGCGTATAGCCACGCCTTAAAGATGGCCACTGGCTTCTGCCCTCCACCTTCCACATGGTGAGTGCTCTCAGGGACAAACTATCCCATAATTAGCTAGGCTGAGGATCTGGCTTGCTTCCTCGTACCTGGACCTATAGGTAGTGCCCACGTGGCGTACTGGGGTTGTGCGCGACAGCAAATAACTTTGAATGCTTCAGCACTAGAGTCAATTTCTTAAATAAACACTGATAGTTCAGGCAATGAGATAGACAATTAATAAATGACCCTCATAAAACTTAAAAGCGTATGAAAGGCAAAGGACACTATTGATAGGTCAAACAACACTCTAAAGATAAGAGGGGGAACATTCATGAACTCCACCCCCAACATAAGATTAGCATTCCAAATATATTTAAAAAAATACTGAAGAAAGTAGACATCAACAAACCAAATAATCCATTTAAAAAATGGGTCCAGACTTAGAGAATTCTCATAAGTAGAATCTGAAAATGCTGTAAAAATAAAAAAAAGAACAAACAAACAAAACCTAAAGAAATGTTTAACAACCTTAGACATCAGGGAAATTGAAATTAAGACTACTTTGAAATTCTACCTTACACCTGTCAAAATGGCTAAGATCAGCAGCACAAATGATAGCTCATGCTGGCAAGGATGTCAGTGCTGGTAAGAGTACAGCCACTATGGAAATCAATATGGTGGTTTCTCAGTGACCTGGAAATTGATCTACCTCAACATCCAGCTATGGCCCTCTTTGGAATACACCCAAAATATTTCCCAATCTACCACAAGGATACCTGCTCAACTATATTTATAGTACCTTTATTTATACTACTCAGAGATTAAAAACAACAAAGATTTTCCTAAACCAAAGAATGAATTAAACATGAGTATTTTCACACAATGGAGTATTACTCAGCTCTTAAGAAAAAATGACATCATTAAATTTGCACACAAAGGAATGGAACACAGAAAGACAAGCATGGCTGTTAAGTAAAGGATAATCACACTACAACTCATAGATCCAGAGATATTTAAAAAAAAGAGAAGAGGTCTCAGAAGAACACGTTAATATTCCTGGGAAGAAAAATTAGAGTTTTTGAGAAGACTGAGAAGCAGTGGGTGTGGGAATGAAAAGGAACATGTGAGGGTCAGAGAGAGAGAGAGAGAGAGAGAGACTATTAAAATAGGTGATCATTTAGGGGGTGACATAAAAGCCTAGTACAGTAGTAACTTTCCTGGAACCTATCATGTTAATCCTAGCTTGTTCTCCTAGTAATGGGGTATATGGCACCTGAACAATACATCTTCTATAACCATTATAGGCACCTAGTGTGGGTACTGGTACACCAACCAAGACACAAAATCTGTGACCAACCACCTGTCCTTCCTGTAAGATGCACTGAGGCAGTGGTAATCAGAGCTTGTAGGAGTGTCTCTCCAACTAACCTTAGGCCTAAGCTAGGAGTGTGAGTCCAGGACTGAACCACAGCCACATGGCCAGGACTTATGGTAGGACCAAATTCAATTGACAAATAAAAAGAGTCAGTGAAATAGCTGCTAATTATATTCTGCTAGAATATTATGTTCATCAAATTGCTGCCTAGCACAATTATCCTAAAGTAGCTGGAGGGATTACATAGAGAAAGCCACAGCCATGGACCTCTGCAGAAGGAGAGATCCTGTTGTAGAAGGCGAGGTCCTTAAGTATGCCAGATAATGGACCACAGAATCAACTAAACTGGACTCATAGGAGATCATAGAGACTCAAGTGGAAATCATTGAGCCTGCAGGAATTTGCACCAAGACCCCTCCAAATCTGCAGTGCTTCTTTAGCTTGGTGCTGTGTTGGACACCTAACAATAGAAGTAGGGTGTCTCGGATTCTTCCTTGCTCTCAGGACATTTTTCATCCTATTGGGTTGCCTTTTCCATTTTCAGTTTGAGGGTTGGTGACTAGAGTTTTTGCATCTTGGTTTGCTGAGTTCAGTTGTTATCACTGAGAGACTTGCTATTTTCTGAAAGGAAACAGAGGAGCCATGGGAGCATTGAATCTTGAGGAGAGGGTGGTTAGGGGACACTCAGAGGAGGAGAGGGAGGAGATGCTTCAGTTGGGATGTATTATATGAGAGAATAAATACATAAAATATTGATTAAATATATACATTACATAATTTTATATAAAACATCTATATTATAAATTACATAAAAGATATATGTACAAATTAACACAACCTGCTCTGTTCATACAATATCACTTGTTTGCATGCATGCATGTGATTTTAGGGCAAATCCCTTAATATCAGAAAAGCAACTGGAGACCTCTTTTGAATGGAAGACTATTTCTTTCACTCTCAAGAGTTCTTAGTTGCATGTAGTCCTTTGTCTAGATTTGCAATTCTGTAAGATTCCTCCCTTCCATGTTAGTGTGTCAATTCAAGTTATTGTTATTTTGTCTATTTTGTCTTGTTTAGGCAAACACGTTGTTGAGACTTCATGGGTGTGTTCATCTCCTTACATTTCAGGGAGATGCAATCTCACATGAGAATTTCTATTAATCTGATTGTTAGAATCTTTAAACTGTTGTTTGGGATCTTGACTTGGCTTGAGGTACAATAATTGTATTATAGCTGTATGAACTGGAGCATAGTATGAAACGAGCATCTGTTCTCTGCATTTTGATCAATTATCATGCCAATCTATTATGTCTATGAATCACAGTAAGTAGCAGCATGGCATGATAATCCTAAGGGGAAATTAGTGGTACGCATATCTTGGAAGAAATCACCAACTCTAATTATTCTTAAAACCAGCACAAGGGGAAAAAATTGGTTCTGAAAAGCAAGCCAACTGCCTTGGGCTGGAGAATTTATAGATCTTTGAGAACATATAACCCCTGGTTTATTAATCAGTATAATTTCTAACAGTATTATACTTATATTTTTATACTCACTGATAGGTATAGGTATTGCTCTCAATAAAAGAAAGATAACTTTGCATCAAAGAGATGCCATAATTTTCATTTTAATAACATCGTTCCATTATCTCTCAAGGAGCTGAAGTTCAAAAACATTATTTAATAGAAAGAAAGAATTTTGGGGAAAATATTTTTGAATTACCTACAGAAACCTAAAAAAAATTGATGAGCATATTTTAAGCAAATTCTTTCCAATATTTTATTGAACTGTCACTGCTCTTTAAATATATGAGTGACAACTGTTTCATCCATCTGTTTTAAAAGGTATCTCTTTCCTAATGCTTATTTTCCATGGCTTCTCCATGCTAGTGGCTTGTATGATAGGGTGTTTTTTGGTCAATATGTTTTAATCAAGAGAATAATATTAATATATTTAAAAATAAAAGACTTTTCTATCTCACTGTATTTAAAAATAAAGTATTGGCAGCATTTTTAAAAAGCCTTAAAAATATACTGACTCAATTGAGGAGCATTTAGGTTGTTTCCAGGTTCTGGCTATTACAAATAATGCTGCTATGAATATAGTTGAACAAGTATTCTAGTGTCCTTATGGTATGATTCGGTGTCCTTTGTGTATATGTCTAAGAGTGGTATCATTGAGTCTTGAAGTTGATTGATTCTCAGTTCTGAGAAGATACTACACTGATTTCCAAAGTATTACGTATACCCAATAGAGTATCACTCAGCTATAAAAAATCCATGATATCATGAAATTTGTAGGCAAATGGATGAAGCTAGAAAATATCTTCTTGACTGAAGTAACCCAGACTGAAAAGACAAACATGGTATGTGCTCCCTCATAAGTAAATGTTGGATGTAAAACAAAGGATAACCAGACTAAAACCCACAGCTTCAGAAAAGCTATTTAAGACAAAAGACCCTAAAAGAAATGCCTGGATCACCCTAGGATTCTAAATAAACTGGGGGTGATAGAGAAAATAGGGGAGAGAAATTTGGGAATGAGAAATGAAAGAACTATATAGTAATGCTGGGGGAGGAAGGAGTGGGAGAGCCATGAAATACATTTTTTGATATGGGAGACATTATAGAATTGAAGAGAAACCTGGTGCTAGGAAAATTTCTAGGAATCAACAAAATATACTGACTGTAGACAACTATGCTAACCCAAATAAATATTGTGTTTATTGGAGAGGGCAAGAAAAGAGTGATTGATATCATGGAAATTCAAAATATCTGAGTAATAAATGACAGGCTTTCTTCTTAAGACTACACATCCACCGCTTTCTCATATGTTTCATTTCTTTCGAGCAAATAAAAACCTAATGGGATATGATATTTTTGTATATCATGTGAGAATGCTGTCCTTTCTTACTTAGATTGTTCAGTATCTTTTCTCATTCATTATATGAACTTCTATTTCTCCAATTCCCTTTTTCATTTACTATTATTCTGTGAGAACACACTGTCCTCCTACACCTCTCCCTAATATCCAGTGAAAAATAAAGCAGAAGAAGACTTTGAACAGAAGGTTCAGGTTTAAAAGAACAGTTCTTGCAGAGAACTGGAATTAAGGTTGGAACACTTTTCTGGTGGTTGACAATTGCTTGTTACTGCAATCCCAGGAACCCTCTTTTTCATTCCAAAGACACCCATGTATATGTGGTATAAACACATACACACACACAATTCTTTATCCTATAAGAAACAATGCATTTGTATCATTTAAAAATTACCCCCAAAAAAGATAAGTCCACATTAGTACATGAACAAAAATAAATGAAGAGTGTCGCAATGTAATTTAGGTTTGAAAGTTCAGTCTGGTCATTTTACTTTGCAAAATTTGATACCTCCTGACTCATTTAAATTCTAATAAAGTTTTCCAGCAAAAGAAATTCATTCTTCTTTCTTATTTTCTTTCTGTTCTTTTGTTTTATTCTCTGGTGTCCCCCAAAATTAATTTAGTCAGTGTCACTACTCTGAAATATAGGGATGATTTCCCAAAAGTGTTCAATTTAAACATCCATACTAACATTATACACTCAATAACTACATCTTGGTGTCTTCTGGAAGCTTCTTTGAAATAACAAAATAGGATGCTATTGATGGTGATGATGATGAAAGGAACAAAAATAGAAAATGTCCTTAACTAAAACATCTTTGGGATGTTTCTTGAGTAACAGTCTGATTAAAGAGAAATGATCGGTCTCCAGGATAGAGTGAGAGTCAGGCATCTTCAGACAGCAAGGATCCCAGAGTGGATTTTAGAAAGTAAAAATACATGACCTCTAAATTGTTGATGTGACAAAACTTGTGGATTTTGCTGGGTTTGGCATGCAACCCTATGTTTAGAGCAGAGTGAGAGAAGGGCATTTCTCTGGACCATGTGACCCTCTGGCCTGACCAGAGTAAGAGATCTTGCAGTCTATGTGTTCAGAGTAGAAAGGCCCTGTAATCACAACTAAGATCCAAGTAAGACCTAACTAAGAGTAAACCAAGGATGTTACGGGCAGATACCAAGCAAGAATACATATAACTATATAAAGAACAACAAGGCACCACCAGAAGAAGCTGGTGGTTCTACAACACCAAGACCTGAACAGAGCAATGAAAAGAGAACAGAAGGAAACAACATTAAAACACCTTTATGAAGATTATAGAAGGCTGAAATTCCCTTAAAGATAGAAGAAAATACAAATAAAAAATTGGAAGAGATGAATAAATCCTAGAAAGAAAACAAACAAAACAAAGAAAGAGAAAACAAGTGAAAGAAACATTCCAAAACTAAAACTTGAAACAAAAAAATACAGATGGCACAAAATGAGGCAAAGGAGGAAGCAGAAATTCTGAAGAAATAAACTGCAACTACAGATGCAAGTATAACCAACAGAATCCAAAAGATGAAAAAGAGAATCTGTGGAGTGGAAAACTCAATAGTAGAAATAGATAAATCATTCAAAGAAAACATTAAAACCAAAAAAAACATATCACAACATTCAGGAAATTTGGGACACCATTAAAACACCTAACCTGAGAATAATAGGAATAAAAGAAGAAGAATACCAGCTCAAAGGCACAGATAATGTATTCAACAAAATCATAGAAGTAAACGTTCCCAACCTAAAGAAGAAAATGCCTATAAAGATACAAGAATTTTACAGAACACCAAATAGTTTAGACTCCCACCAAAAATCTGCTTGCCACATAATAATCAATCCACAAAATATACAGAACAAAGAAAAAATTTTAAGAACTGCAAAGGAAAAGAGCCAACTTACCTATAGAAGCACACCCATTAGAATAACACCAGACTATTCAATGGAAACCATGAAAGCAAGAAGATCCTATTCAGAAGTTATAAAGACACTAAAAGAGCATGGCTGTCAACCCAGACGCCTATATCCAGCAAAACTACTCATGGATGGAGTAAGCAAGATATTTCACAACAAATACAGATTCAAAAAATACCTTTTCACAAATCTGGCATTACAGAAAGCACTAGAGGGAAAACTCCAACCAAAGAAACCCAGATACACCCATGAAACCACAAACAATTGATAATCACACAGAAGAAAAGGCCAAAGAAAGAAAATACACATAAGCTATCACATAAAATAACAGGGAGTACCAATCAGTGGTCATTAATATTCCTTAATATCAATGGACTCAATTCACCTATAAAAAAAATCACACCCTAACATGATCAATACAAAAGCAAAAGCCACACTTCTGCTGCATATAAAAAACACATCTCAACTTCAAAGACATCACAGGCTCAGAGTAAAGGGTTGGAAAGAGATTTTCCAATCCAATGTCTCCAAGAAACAAGCTGGTGTTGCCATTCTAATATCTAAGAAAGTAGACTACAAACTAAAATAATTCAAAAGAGACCAGATGGACATTACTTATTCATCTCAGGATACATCAATATTTCAATCCTGAATATTTATGCCCCTAATATAAGGGAAACCTCATATATAAAGGAAGCACAACTAAAGCTTAAACTCCACATCAAATATCATAATCTAATAGTAAATTTCAGTACCCCACTTTTACCCTTAGATAGGTCAACCAGACAAAACTCAAGAAAGAAATAAGGGCCCTAACAGATGTTATGATGCAAATATACTCAATGGATATTTACAGAAGCTTCCACTGAAACACAAAGGAATATACATATTTCTCAGCACCCCATGGAACTTTCTCTAAAGTTGACCACATACTTGGTCATAAAGCAAATATCAATAGATACAAAAATGGCAATAACCACTTATATTATATCACATCACCATTGCCTAAATTTAGAATTCAACAACAATAATCACAGAAAGCCTACAAACCCATGAAAGCTGAACATCTCTACATTGAACTACTTCTGCATCAGGGAAGAAATTAAGAAGAAATCAGACTTTCTAGAATTTACTGAAAATGAATCCACAACATACCCAAACTTATGGAACATAATGAAAGCAGTATTAAGAAAAACATTCATAGAACTAGATGCCTAAATAAAAAAGCAAGATAAAAAATCTCATACAAGAAACCTAATTATTTAGCTGAAGCCTCTAGAACAATTAGAAGCAAACTCACCTAGGAGGAATAGGCAGCAGGAAATAATCAATTGTAGAGCTAACATAATTAGAAAGAAAGAGAACAATACAAAGAATCAATGAATGAAAAAGTTGATTCTTTGAGAAAGTTAACAAGATAGATAAACTAACCAAAAGGCAGAGAATTAACAGAAAAACAAATTAACAGGATCAGAAATGAAAAAGGAGACATAACAACAGACACCCAGGAAATCCAGAGAATTATCAGGTCATACTTTGAAAATCTATTCTCTAATAAATTGTAAAACCTAAAAGAAATGGACAGCATTATGGACAAGCAGCAATTACCAAAATTAAACCAAGTACAGATTAAAGACATAAAAAGACCTATAACACTAAAGGAAATTGAAGCTCTTATTAAAACTCTCCCAAATAAAAAAAAAAGTCCAGGACTAGATGGTCTCACTGCAGAATTCTAACAGACATTCAAAAAAGAACTATTACCAACACTCAACAAGTTGTTCCATACAGTAAAAAATGATGGAACCCTGCCATACTCTTTTCATTAGGCCACAATCAACCTGACATCCAAGTCATTCAAAGATGCATATAAGAAAATAAATATAGACTAATATCCCTCATCAACATTGATGCAAAAATACTCAACAAAATTCTGGCAAACCGATTACAACATATAAAAAATGTGATACACCACGATCAAGTAGGCTTCATTCCAGAAATGCAAGGATGGTTCAACATATGGAAAACTGTAAATGTCATGCATCATATAGAAAAATAATACATGATGATCTCCTTAGATGCTGTAAAAGCCTATGACAAAGTCCAACACTCCTTTATGATAAAAGTCCTGCATAGAGCAGGAATACAGGGAAAATACCTAAACATAATAAAGGCAATTTACAAGAAGCAGAAGGACAACATCAAACTAAATGGAAAGAAACTCAAAGCAATCCCACAAAACTCAGGAAATAGACAAGGCTGTCCCCTTTCTCTTTATCTATTCAATATAGTTCTTGAAGCTTTAGTCAAAGCAATATGATAATGAAAGGAGATTAAGGAGATACAAAATGGAAGAGAAGAAGTGAAACTATCCCTATTTTCAGTTGATATGATTGAATGCATAAGTGATCCACAAAATTCTACCAGGGAACTTCTACAGCTGATAAACATCTTCAGCAATGTAGCAGGATACAAGATTAACTCAAAGCAATCGCTAGTCCTCCTATACACCAAAGATAAACGAACTGAAAATGAAACAAGGGATACATCACCATTTATAATAGCTACAATAACATGAAATACTTTGGTGTAACTATAACCAAAGAAGTAGCATATCTGTTTGACAAAAATTTTAAATCACTGAAAAAAGAAATTGAAGAGGATATCAGAAAATGGAAAGATCTCCCATGTTCCTTGAAAGGTAGAATCAACATAGTAAAAATGCCAATCTTACCAAAAGCAATCTACAGATTCAGTGTACGTCTCATCAAAACACCAACACAATATTTTACAGACCTTGAAAGAACAATATTCAATTTTATTTGGAATAAAATAAATTCCAGGATTTCCAAAACAATTTTGCTCAACAAAAGAGCTTTAAGAGACATCACCATCCCCAACTTCAAGTTATAGTATAGAGTTACTGCAATAAAAACAACCTAGTACTGGCATAAAAACAGAATGTATATCGTTGGAAATGATTTGAAGACCTAGATATTGACCCACACACCTATAAACAGCTGATTTTGACAAAGAGGTAAAAAATATTCATGTTCAAATCTCAAATCCAAATGGATCAAAGACCTCAACATAAAACCAGCTATGTTTCAAGGTGCCGGTCTAAGGTGCTTCAGATCTCAAGCTGTTCAAATGGTTGGGGTTTGCTGCTTGGGAATGCTTTGCTTTTTGTTTAAATTTCACTAATGTGTGAGTACGTCCCCTGCTTATCTTTCTGGGTTTGCGATACCTCGCTCAGGTGGAGCCCATTCCCTCTGGAGGAACACCTGGTCAGTCTTGGCATTGGGATGAGGAAAGCTGATTTGTGTGGAGTGAATGCGGAACTAAGTCACCTTCAGACCTTTGGACCTCCTGCCCTTGCAGGGGAGGAGATAAGGAGATAGGGGGAAGAGAGAATGACTGGGACGGCAGGGGTGGATGGGAAGAGAATTTGAACAAGGAGCTATATGGATGAAAAACGAGACTTTATTCATAATAAAAGAAATGCTATGCTGAACTTGATAGAAATAAAGTGGAAAACACCCTCCAACTCATTAGCACAGGTGACCACTTCCTAAATAAAATACCAGTAGCACAGACACTAAGGTCAAAAATCAATCAGTGGGACCTCCTGAAACTGAGAAGTTTCTGTAAGGCCAAGGACACAGTCATTAAGACAAAATGACAACCTTCAGAATGAAAAAGATTTTCACCAACCCTACAAGTGACAGAGGTCTGATTTCTAAAATATATAGAGGACTCAAGAAACTAGATCCCAAATCCTTGAATAGCCCAATAAAAAATGGGGTTCAGAACTAAAAAAGGGATTTCTTAGCAGATGCATTACAAATGGCTGAAAGGGACTTGAAAAAATGCTCAGCATCTTTAGCCATCAGAGAAATGCAAATCAAAACAACTTTGAGTTATATCTTATACCTCTCAGAATGGCTAAGTTCAAAAACATAGATGACAGCCTATACTGGAGAGGATGCAGGGCAAAGGGAATACTCCTCCACTGCTGGTAGGGGTGTAAACTTGTTCAGCCACTCTAAAATGCATTATGGCGGTTCTTCACAAAACTGGGAATCAATCTCCCCAAGGATCCAGCAATACCACTATTGGGCATATACCCTAAATAAGCACATTAGCTCCCCAAAAGCATTAGTCAGCTATGTTCATAACAGCATTATTTGTAATAGTCAGAACTGGAAACAACTTAGGTGTCCCTCAACTGAGGAATGGATTAATAAACTGTGATACATCTATACTATTCAGTACTACACAGCATTAACAAAAAAAGATATACTAAAATGTGCAGGAAAATGGATGAATTTGGAGAATATCTTCCTGAATAAATTTTCTTAAACCTAGAAAGATAAACAGGGATGTACTCACTCATTAGTGGACTTTAAACAAAAGCATTCTTTTTTCATTGAAAGAGGGGAAATCTTCAGCATGAATGTCTTGGATTTTCTGCTATCCTTACAAGGATATGATTTGGAACCAGTATTCATCTGCATTTGGTCTCCTAAAATTCCACTGAATTTGCTACTGTGCCATCCACTTCTAAGAATTAAACACAATAAATATATGAAAAAATAAAAAAATTAGAAATGATCATGACATATTCATCTAAAGCAATAATCATTTTCTAGTTTAAAGTACCAGAAATGTTGAAAATTGATTATTATATTAATTTTAAAACCTGTGATTATTTTTTAGGAATTTAATCCATCTGTGCATAAAAAGTATGTACTAATTAAAATTTTTGTTTCCAAGAAATAGAAGATATAGCAAGTCTTCAGAGACATGTTATTTTTACAAAGTAAGAATTTGAGTGCTGAGAAAAACGGAACACACCCTATACTAGACATTTTCGTAGTTTTCTCCAAGGTAGAGATTTGGATGTTGTAGCAATGCTCTCCTCAGCTCTCTTTTCTTCTGTGGTTGATGGCATTGTTTATGAGGATTAGAAAACATTCTAATCTCTTCCAATAACTGTGATTCATAGTAACTAATATGAAATTTCATCACTCTTATTATTTTGAAGATGGAATTATGTCTGGCCTATCTTAGTGGTTGGAATGTCTTTTTTCCCCTTTCTTCAAAGAAAACATTTGGCAGAAACAAATGTACTGTAGAGGCAAAATTGACAGACATTAAATACTACAAGATGTGAATTAAATGATTCGAGAGTAATTTGTTGAACTTGCTGACAAGAATACACATAGCATTGGCATCACAAGGGGTTTAAATGATGCTATAAAGAAAGGAACCCAAAAAAGTAAAAGTGAAGATTCTGAGACATTTTACTCTTCTCAATGACATGATTGAATTATCATCTTTGTGGAATGGTTAAATGGTTCTGCCAGTGTAGGGTTCACGATTCCAAGATGTCCTATTTTCTTTACTAATTCTGAAGTACCTAGCCATAATGCAACTAAAGAAAATAGTTGCTTTAAGTAGAACACAGTCCAAGAGTGACAATATTAAAAAAAAACTGTTAAAAATATATACATTATCACTTGTGAGAGATAAATTTTGAACACTTTCATATACTGATCTGAGGAAAAACAAGATATGCTTTATAAATTTTCTTTATTGGCCAGTAAAAGCTCCAACCTCAGAAACTACAGCAAAAGGAGAGAGCTCACTCTTAAATTTTGTCCTCTGATATGTGTGCCTTATAATGAGACTGCACTCAAACAGACATTCACACTTTATCAATACATGGACAATAATTAATAAAATGATAGTGTTCATGTATTTTAAAAAGAGAATTTGTTCTTAATTCTTAGTCAATACTAACAAAATGGCAGAAGCTATCTCTACCCCATGTATGATTAACATCACAATACTTAATTAGACCTTAACCACCAGAAAACTGGGTTAATAAATGGAATCTCTTTGTCCCTACTCTCTTTCCTAGAAACTTCAGTAGTGTTTGCAGTCCAAGATGAACTCACCCATCTTAAAATTACTATCTTCATTAACCTGGATTATCTCACTAGCTCCCTAAACTAAATGATGTTCTGCCTTTAGCCCTTGAACTCATAGGGTCAAAAATTCTAAAATTACCAGGGAAACATATTTCTATTGACACTTTCTTTTGTAAAATAAAGTTGACATATGACAAAAAAACACTATTCAAGGCTATATCACAGTGCTATTAACAAAGCTTGCAAAAATGACCATAATGACATTTTTAAAACCTTATAATCATTTCTTTTTTTAATTTCCCATTTTATCACATTTTATATTTTATTTTTTGTTACTTAATGAAGATTTTTTTAATTTTCTTTGAAATTTATTCACAATGGCAATGAATTTGTAAATTCTGAATATGCTTTGCCAAATGTATTCCTGTTTTCCAAAACTGAACAGTAACAAACTGACATTAACAATGTTATAAAGATTCCTCTGGTGGAAATGAAAATCTCAAAAATATTAAGAATTACAAGTGTACTAAAATGATGTATTAAGATATATACAAGAGATACTAGACATCAAATATTTATTTTATAATGAAAAAGTGATGAGAATATTAAGTGTACCATCTTTGCTTCATGAATAAAGAATAAAAATTACAAGCACTATAGAAATGATACACTCATGCCATAGGTCAAAAATGCATGCTTAACTTTATTTAAACCCCTAGATGACTTACATCAAATATTTTGTGCATGTTAAATATATTTTTAGGAATTTGGATGTGATTCTATAATTGACGAATTAACTTTTTTATCTTTTTATTTTATTTTTAATTATGAATAAAGTCATACTTTTTATGCATGTATATCCTTGTTTAAGCCCCATTCCTGCTCCTGCTGCTTCCAATCACTTTCTTTCCCACATTTTTTTTATCTGCTCCCCAGCAAGGGCAAGAGGCCCCAAGGTTACAATATGGCTTACTTCAAAATCTACTGCTGGCAGATCCACTTTCCTCATCCCAACATCAAGACTGAGTCAGGTGTTCCTCTGGCAGGAGTAGGATCCTAGGTGCCAGTCCAAGGTGTTTCATAGCCCAAGTTGTTCAGTGTTTGTGGTTTGCAGCTTGGACATGCTTTCCTTTTTGCTGTTTGTTTAGAGTCCACTAATGAGTGAGTACTTCCCCTGCTTATCTTTCTGGGTTTTTGATACCTTGCTCAGGAGGATATTCTCCAATCCATTTGCTTGCAAAATTTAGGATATCATTTTTCTTATTGCTGCATAATACTCCATTGTGTAGATAGACCAGTTTGTTAATCTATTCTTCAGGTGAGGGGCATCTAGTTTGTTTCCAGGTTCTTGCTATTACAAATAAAGCTACTTTGAATGTAATTGAGCTATGACCTTTGTGGTTCATCTTTAGGATATATACCCAGTAGTGGTATTGAGGGATCCTTCAGGAGACTGATTCCCATTTTTATGATAAATAGCCATAATTAATGTTAGAGTGGCTGAACAAGCTTACACTCCCACCAACAATGGTGGAGTATTCCCCTTGCTCCACAACCTCTCCAGCATAGGCTGTCATCTGTGTCTTTTATCTTAGCCAATCTGACAGTTATAAGGGGGTATCTCAAAGTTGTTTTGATTTGCATTCCTCTGATGCCTAAAGATGTTGAGAACTTTTTCAAGTGCCTTTCAGTCATTTTTAATTCTTCTGTTGAGAATTTGCTTTTTAGTTCTGAACCCCATTCTTGATTGTGATATTTAAGGTTTTGGAATTAGTCGGAAGTTATATGGAGACTAAAAGAGCATGGCTGCCAACCTAGACTACTATACCCAGCAAAAGTATCAATCACCATATATGGAGTAAACAAGATAATCCATGACAAAGTCAGAGTGAAACAATACCTATCTACCAATCTGGCTGTCCAGAAAGCATTAAAGGGAAACCTCCAAACTAAAGATCCCAGATAGTCTCAGGAAATCAGGAACAATCAATAATGTCACAGAGTAAAAGCCCAAAGAAAGGAATTACATACAAATTACCACAAAAAAATAACAGGAAATATCAATCAGTGGTCATTAATATCCCTTAATATCAACTTAATGGACTCAACTCACCTATAAAAAACCACATACTAACAAGATGAATACAAAAACAGAAGTCATCCACTTCGAACCCCACTCCAACTGTAGGAATACCAGACTCATACTTGAGGGAGGGGGGACAAAACTGGATTTGGCCAGGAGTGGAGACTGATCCAAGCATTATTGGGTCAGTGGGACCATAGGACTGTCTGCTCCCTGCCAGGGAAGGTATGGGGAGTTTCAGAGAAGAGAAATGTCAAGATGTGGTGGGAGGGGGAAGGGACCTTGAATGAGGATATACAGAGATGGGAAAAAAAAATTTTTCAGAGGGAAAGCTGAACACATAGTAAATATATGTGTAGCAATCTTATTTGCATTACCACCCTTGATAAGCCATGCTTATGATTCTTATCCTCCTCATAGTTATTGTTAACTTTTCCTCATTTTAAATTCATGTTACTGTTTTTTGTTAAATACAAAATACAAAATAAAAAAAAAATGCATAATCAAGAAAAAAAAAAGAAAACAAAAGTCATCATTATGGTGCATAAAAGAAACACATCTCAACCACAAAGACAGACACAGGCCTCAGAGTAAAGGTTTGGGAAAAGATTTTTTCAATCAAATGGCCCTAAGGAACAAACTGGCACTGTCATCCTAATATCTATCAAAGTAGATTTTAAATTAAAATCAATTAAAAGGGACCAAGATGGACATTACTTATTCATCACAGGAAAAATTGGTCAAGAGAAGATTTCAATCCTGAATATTTATGCCCCTAATATAAGGGCACCTATCTATGTAAATGAAACACTACTAAAGATAAAGTCCCACATCAGTTCTTACATCCTAATATTGGGAGACTTTAATACCCACTTTCAACTTTTGATAGGTCAACCAGACAGAGAATGAACAGAGAAATAAGGAGTCTAACAGAGGTTATGATGCAAATGGATTAAATGGATATTTATGGAAGCTTAAATCAATACAATTGAAACACAAAAATAAATAAATAAAAAAAAATCAATGAATCAAAGAGCTGGTTTTTGAGAAAGTCAACAAGAAAAATAACCCTTATTCAAGCTAACCAAAAAGCAGAAAGAGATTATCCAAATCAACAAAATCAGAAATGAGAAGGAGGACATAACAACAGATCCCCAGGAAATCCAGAAAATGGATAACCTAGAAGAAATGGACAGCTATTTGGACAGGTACAATTTATCAAAATTAAATGAAGATCAGAATAATTATCTAAAAATGCTTATAACCCTAAAGGCAATTGAAGCTGTCATTAAAAGTCTTCTAAGAAAAAAAAAAAAAAACCAGGTCCAGATGGTTTCAGTGCAGACTTCTACCAGATATTCAAAGAAGATATACTACCATTACTCCTCAAACTTTTTCACACAGTAGAAACTGAAGAAATTGTCAAATTCTTTTTATGAGGTCACAATTACCCTAATACCCAAGCCACTTAAAGATATAACAAAGAAGGAGAATAACAGACCAATTTCCCTCATCAATATTGGTGCTAAAATTCTCAACAAAATTTTGGCAAACCATATACAAAAATATATATAAAATATCATCCACCGTGTAGGCTTTATCCCAGAAATGTAGAGATGGTTCAACAACTGAAAAACCTTAAATGTCATCAATCATATAAAAGAACTGAAAAAAAAAACAACACATGATCATATCCTTAGATGCTGAAAAAGCCTTTGACAAAATCAAACATTCCTTTACGATAAAAGTTCTGGAGAGTTCAGGAATATGGGGAAAATAAATATAATAAAGGCAATTTACAAGAAGCCAAAGGCTAACATAAAATTTAATGAAGAAAATCTCAAAACAATCCCACTAAAATTTTTACTATATTGATTCTACACAATGGAATACTACGCAGCAATAAGAAAAAATGATATCCTAAAATTCACAGGCAAATAGATGGATTTGGAGAATATCCTCCTGAGCGAAGTCTCACAAACTCAGAGAGATAAGCAGGGGATGTACTCACTCACTAGTGGTCTCTAAACAAACAAACAAGAAAAAAAGCCAAACATGCCCAATCAGCAAACCACAACCACCGAACAGCTTGGGATCAGAAACACCCTGGACTGACCCTTCAAACCCCAGTCCAACTAT
>PVIH01014933.1:0-20305 GCA_004025045.1 Sigmodon hispidus
CTAGTGGCGGGAAGGAACGGCGGGAGGAAACGGTCACTTGCTGGGAGGGGGGCTCCCTGAGCATTGGCCCTGATTACTGACTTCTTGTGGTATGCAGTCCTGGTCACCTGGCTCCCTGCTATCCGATTGTCTCTTAGCAACCCTGCATTATCTGTCTGGTCGCAGCCTTGAGTTTATGAGGGAAGGGATGTGGGAGCCCCGGTATGTCTGGGCAGGCCAGGACAAATTTTATCTACTAAACTGAATGTCTAAACTAAATGTCTGGATCCAGCCCTACAATCTAGAGTCCTTCAATACCAACACACCATATGAAAATCCAGAGAATTATCAGGTCATACTTTGAAAATCTATACCCACAAAAATGGAAAACCTAGAAGAAGTGGAAAGCTTTCTCAACAGGTACTACTTACCAAAATTAAATCAAGATCAGATTAATTACCTAAACAGACCTATAACTCCAAAGGAAATTGAAACTGTCATTAAAAGCCTCCCAAGTAAAAAAAGTCCAGATACAGATGGATTCAATGCAGAATTCTACCAGACATTGAAAGAAAAACTACTACCAATACTCCTCAAATTGTTTTGTACAGTATAAACTGAAGGAATATTGCCAAATTAGTTTTAGGAGGCCACAATTACCTGAATAGCCAAACAACTCAAAGATGTAAGAAGAAAAGAATTAGAGACCAATTTCTGTCGTTAATATTGATACAAAAATTCTCAACAAAATTCTGGCAAACAAACTGTATATAGCGACATATATATATATATATATATATATATATATATATATATATATGTGTGTGTGTGTGTGTGTGTGTGTGTGTGTGTGTAAAGGTCATTCACCACGATCAAGTAGGCTTCATTCCAGAAATGCAGGTCTGGTTCAATATATCAAAAACTGTAACGTCATCCATCATTTAAACAAACTGAAGAAAAAAAAAACATGATTATATCCTTAGACACTAAAAAAGTCTTTGATAAAATCCTAGAATCCTTTATGATAAAAGTCCTGGAGAGATCAGGAATACAGGGAAAATATCTAAATGTAATAAAGGTGATTTACAAAGGCTGAAAAAGAAATAAGGGAAACATCACTCTTTATAATAGCTGCAAATAACATTAAATACCTTGGAGTAACTATAACCAAAGAATTAGCAGATCTATTTGACAAAAACTTTAAATCACTGAAGAAAAAAATGGAAGACCATGGCAGAAAATGGAAAGATCTCCCATGTTCCTGGATAGGTAGGATCAACATAGTAAAACTGGCAATCCTACTAGAAGCAATCTATGGATTCAGTGAACTTTCCATTAAAATCCCAACTCAATTTTTACATACCTTGAAAGAATAATACTCAATTTCATTTACAATAACAGGAAAGCCAAGATTGTCAAAACAATTTTGCTCAAGAAAAAAATCCTCAAGAGGCATCACCATTCCCAACTTCAAGTTATACTATAGAGCTACAGTAATAAAAACAGCCTGGTACTAGCATAAAAACAGACTTGTGAATTCATGGAATCAAATTGAGGATCCAGGCTTTAACCCACAAACCTATGAACACCTGATCTTTGACAAAGAGTCCCAAAGTATTCAATGGAAATAGATACTATCTTTAACAAATGGTATTGGCATAGCTGGATGGTAGTATGTAGAAAAATGCCAATAGATCCAAGCCTGCACAAAACTCAAATCCAAGTGGATCAAAGACCTCAACATAAACCCAGCCACACTGAACTTGATAGAAAAATAATTGGGAAATACCCTCTAATACATTGTCACAGTTGATGACTTCCTAAATATAACACCAATAACATAGACACTAAGAACAACAATCAATAAGTGTGGCCTGCTGAAACGTTCAGGCTTCAGTAAAGCCAGTGACACAGCCAATAAGACAAAATGATAGCCTACAGAATGGGAAAAGATTTACATCAACCCTACAAGTGACAGAGCACTGATCTCTAAAATATATAGAGAATTCAAGAAACTAGAGCCCAAACAAAAAAAGGTTCAGAACTAAAAAGGGAATTCTCAACAGAAGAATTAAAAATGGCTGAAAGGCACTTTAAAAAATGTTCTTTAGCCATCAGAGAAATGCAAATCAAAACAATTTTGAGATACTACCTTACACCTGTCAGAGAGGCTAAGATTATAGACACAAATGACAGCCTATGTTGGAGAGGTCGTGGAGCAAGGGGAATACTCCTCCATTGTTGGGGGGAGTGTAAGCTGGTTCAGCCATTCTTGAATACAGTATGGTAGTTTCTCAGAAATCTAGGAATCAGTCTCCCCAAGGAACCAGCAATACCACTACTGGTCATATATATACCCTAAAGATGTACATTTGCACTCTAAAGGCATTAGCTCATCTATGTTCATAGCAGCATTATTCATAATAGCAAGAACCTGGAAACAACCAAATGCCCCCCATCTGAAGGACGCACTAATTAACTGTGGTACACCTACACAATGGAGTACTACTCAGCAGTAAGATAAAATGATATCCTAAAATTTACAGGCAAATGGATAGACTGAGGGAATATCCTCCTGAATGAGGTATCACAAACCCAGAAGGATAAGCAGGGGATGGACTCACCCATTAGTGGACTTTAAACAAAAAGCAAAGCATACTCAAGCTGCAAACCACAACTACTGATCAGCTTGGGATCTGAAACATCTTGGACTGGCACCTTTGAGCCCATTCCCTCCAGGGAAACACCTGACTCAGTCTTGATGTTGGGTTGAGGAAAGGAGATTGGCTAGTAGTGGATGCAGAACTAAGTCAATTTAGGACCTTGTGTCCTCCTGCCCATGCTGGGAAGGAGATAAGGAGATGGGGAGTAAAGAGAATGACTGGGATGGGCGGAAGTGGCAAGGGAGTTTGAACAAGGGGATACATGGACAATATATGAGACTTTATTTATAATAAAATAAAAATTACCTCCCATGCTGCTTCCCCCCAAAAAAAACAGAAAAGAAAAAGATTTGGGGGATTACATGTGGCATACATAACTTTGTCCACCATTTCATCCTTTATAAATAATTTTTGCAACCCCTAATCTATTTTATTTTAAAACACAATTCTTTTGAGATGATGAACTAGTGGCTGATATAAGTAACTCTTAGAGATAGTAGTCAGGGTTCCATTCACCATAGTTTCTGGCTGCAGTTGGTTGTAAGTGGAAAGAAATGTATGCCTCGTGGAAAACCCCCTCTCTCAGGACTCTTACGATACAGTAGCTTGCAGAATCCTCCAGCTGATCAAGCTCTGGTTGATCGTCACAGCAACATTCGTGGATTCACCATTGTCTGGCTTCTTTTCACATGCAGTCTCACTTTTTCCTTTACTTCGCAATGTTTCATGATATTATCTCTAAAATTAACACATTCAACCCATGTCTCAATGTCCAGAAAATTTTTCTAATGAATATTTTCTGCCTTTTTATCCCTTCTTAAACTATACATAATTTCTTAATTGCATGTGCAAATTATGGTCCTATAATTTGAAAGCGTGACATGTTCTAACCTACCAGAGAGCCAAATATATAATTTAAAATTCCTCATATATTATACTTTTGTCACAAGTTTCAGACATATTACAAATAGTTTACACCTAACTTTCAATATTACACTTTTTCTATTTGCAATTTCTTACATGAATTGAACATGTTTATCTAATAAGTATTCACTGCTAAAGACTCATTACCTAAGACCCACTTCAATAATTTCCAACTTTAAATGTGTATATATGTGAGTGACTGAAAATTTTGTATTTTCTCCTTTTCTACCTTTTCATTAACCATGTTAAAATAAAATTAGATTTTAAAATAACTGGAGAAATAATTTTTCAGAAAAGGAATACAGAGCATCTGCTAGCATTTATGCTTAGGATTGGAAAAAAAAAATACCTCAAGGGTTGAGAACATCTGCTGCAATTCCAGAGAACTCAAGTTACTCTCCATTATCCATGTCAGGCAGCTCATAACCAATTATAATTCCAGCTTTAGTGGTCTGATGTATTCTGTTCTCCACAGTATAGTATAGGGTACACACACAGATACATATAGATGAAAACAGATTAGACAGGTGGTAGGTTGCTTCCTCCCCTCTCCCACCTAAGAGAGCATTAGAATGAACTGGCAATAATCTATAGCTCAACCTTCCAAATTAGGAATTCAGTTTCCCATGTTGTACTGACTCCCAACCATAGCTATCCAGTTGCTACATCCTAACTGTAATTTTGGTACTCTTAGGAATCATAATGACAATATCTGTATCCAGGATTTCTGCTATGCGGACCCCATGAAAGGGTCTTTTGACTCCCACAGGGGTTGTGACTCACAGGTTGAGAACCACTGTTCTAGACACTGTTCCCTTGTTCCCTTTCATTTTCTGTGAAAAAGTTAATCTATAAGCCTTATCTTGGGACTCTGTAGAATTACATTTGAATCAATGATTATATTATTAAGCAAAAATAAAAAAGTCAGTCAGTTGTAATATTTCCCTTGCTCTAGAATCTTTACATGCCTCATTTTTCTGGATAACTATATATGTTGCATATACAGTAACAGGAATGTCTGTGGACATATACCTAGACTTTAACTCCTTTACGAGTAATTACTACTTGCTTTTTAACTCTATTTTAAGACCCTCAACAGAAGAAGTCAGGCAATGTAACAGTCAATGGCAAAAATAAAAGAATATTTCATATTATTGAATTCTGACAATTTCTGTAAACATCTTGACAAATCTGTCACCTTCTTATGATCAGTTTAGTATGTCATTCTGCACTGGAGGAAAAACAATAATAAAATGAATGCTATTAAGTGTTCAGGGATTCTGTTACCATATACCACATATGACAGGCCTCTGTATGCTCAGAATACATCACATTTATAAATAAAATTCTCCTGTTCTTTTCTAAAACTGTTCTTTGTCTTACATTGTATCAGTGTGATTCTCTGTTTCTGATTCTTATCTTGTTCTCATTTGTGCATTTGCCTCCCACTCCTCTCTAGCAAGGCTGATATATTTATATCCTCACTCTGAGTTCAGAGACAGCAGGGAGAATTGGATTAATACACAGGGGGCCTTACAAGGCTGCGACACCTCACTCTTTTCCTTCACATTGCTTTCTATTACAGAACTGGAGACAGTCCCTGGAAAAGTTATCTGTTTATTTCTCACGTCTGAGGACTTCAGGGTCCTCATGATTCTCTATTACCTAAGTTCCAGCAGAGAGAGAGAGAGAGAGAGAGAAAAACAAAACAAAACAAAACAAAACAAAACAAAACTGAAGCTTGTAAAAACAGGGAAGCAGCCTTGGTATGTGAGGAAACCTGCTGTTCGTCAATTAATATGGCACATCATTATTTTATAGGTGAATAGAAACACCTTGAAAATAACTGTTTCTTCCCGTGACCTTTGTGACAAGGAATCAATGCTTCTAGTCAGTACCTGGGGTTTGGCTGCAGGTACTGTCACTGATTACACTTTCCCAGTGAAAGGCAATTTACGCTGGGAGCCTTATGCTTTGACCTATTGTAAATCAGAAACATAATGATGATGACGATAACAATAATAACCTATGACCAACAGTTGGCTTCATGCGGAAATGAGGTAATACATGTAAAACAAAGTCTAAAGCAGTTTGCAAATATATTTTTGGTCAAACCAAAAAACCTTTCTAAGGTGTCCTAATACTGCTTATTGAAGGGAAAATAGATATTGTAAGACATGTGTCAGAATACTCTCCATGGGAGAAATAGGCAACATTAAACAATGTAAGTGAGCAATTGTTGGTTCTCTTCACCCTACCTAAGTTTCACAACCTGCTGATTTTCAAATTACTAAAGAATGGGTTATATGTGCTGATGAAAGAGAGGTAGTGATGTGACTGTAGTGGCATTTCCCACCTCTTATGCATTTTAAGCCTATGACAGAGCAGTTTTTCATAAAGTAAGAAGCATTGTCCTATACATCTATCAGAGGGAATTTTTACTTGGACCGGAACTCCTCAAGGGAGCTTTTGAGACTTTTAAGAAAGCATTTTAGAATTGATTAAAACATTCTTGGCAACCTGCCATAAAAGGCCATTAGAAAGGCAGCTGTGGTTCTCAAGCATAAACACCCAGTGTGTTATTCATCTGTTCTACACCCTACTAAGGCTCCCCATATGGGTCCTATTTCTTTTGGCCACAGTCCAAAGCCTTTCCAGATGGTTCTTCTTCTTTCATCCCATGCCATCATTGCTACTCACCTACTTTTGGCTGGAATTTTCTGAATTCCTGCTCACCTCTGGCCTGAGAGGTGTGTAGAGAGTGTTAGTTTTTAGTGTATGGGCCACACATATTGTGTTCAGCATCTCTAACAGTGCCATTCCCCGTGAGTGCTGATCAAGCAGCTTGAAAGCATTGCGTGAAAAGGAGAGTCTCCTAAGATAACTGAGCCCATTCCCTCCAGAGGAACACTTGGTCCAGTCTTGATTTTGTGATGAGGAAAGCAGATCTGCTTGGAGTGGATGCAGAACCAAGCCACCTTGGGACCTTGGGACCTTCTGCCCTTACTGGCGAGGAGATAAAGTGATGGGGAGAAGAGTGAGTGACAGGGAGGGGAGGGAGTCTGAACATGGGGATACATGGATAAAAAATATAATTTTATTCATTAAAAAAAATAAAATAAAATATCTTCCTCCCCCTCAAAAAACCCTACAAGGCAGATGATACGTAATCTAAGAAAAAGTTTTAGCAAAGCATAAAATTACATTGGCCATTCATCAATATTAATTTGGTACTAAATAAGTGAGCAAGAGAGTAGTCTTAGGTAAATTATGTTTTCATTATGAGTTTTTTCAAATTCAAATGCTACAGTAATGTAATGACAATCTAGCTCTGGGCATATGTTCTAGCTTTTGCACAACCCTGGGTTGATCATTCAGGTTGGGTATGAAGACAGTGTTACTGAAGAAGTCACACATTAAACGCAGCTTGCAGTCTTGATTCGGTATGGTTCTAGACCAGCTACTTCATTTCCCTGGGATTCCAGAGCTATGTTGTTGCTGTGATTCTCCACTCAGTTTATACCTCTCAGTCACTCTAGAAGTTTATAAATGCTGCCAGTGCTCTACTTCCAAACCACTGAATAAAAATCTCCATGGGGGAAGCCTGAGCTCCCATGTATTTTTATACCTCTAATTGTTCTCATGAAAGTAAATGCCCATATTAATATGCTTTTGATGCTTCTGACCTGGGGAAGAAAATTTGAAATTTCACACTTTTACATTTTTTCTTTCAGCTCTTTCACTTTTATTCTTTCATGGTGGGGATGGAATCTAGAACTTTCTGCTTAATATCCAAGCTCTATATCACTGAACCTCAGCATAGAGCTTTCTCATTTTATCCATACATCCTGTAGTTCTCAATTAGCTAATATTGCAAGCCTGTGTTGCCAGATCCAATCAGCATAACATTAATTATCTCTCAGTTGAACAATAGGTGTGCACCAGGCTTCCTTAACCTATAGTTTGTCAGTAAACTTTAGTTTCATTATAGAAACAAACTGGTACTTGAAAACAAATACAAGGTTTTCTTTGTAAGTTCTTGGTATTTTCAGAAGGATAGGACATGTCCTTACTATGGGTTATAGTACTTTTATTTCCTGTCCCTCACTGACTGTTTGGCTTTCACTTTTGAGACCTAGTTGTTCATCATTTCCTTACAATCATGCCAGTTACCTTGCTGTTCTTTACATATCATAAACTTCTCTGTCTGAAAACATTTACCTTTCATTCATCATTACTTTAAAATTTTTCTTACTATTGTTAACTTGCCTAGTTTCAAGTAATCACAGTCAACATTGGTAAGAAAGTCCAACTTACTGTACATATGGAATAGCCAACTTGCCTTAGTATACCCATTCCTGACTTCCTTAGTATCTGCTAGAGTATCTAATATAACTGGACCTTTATCATACTCATCCCAGAAGAGTTTCATTATGTTTCTTATCCCTAGGATGTGTGACAGTGACTGACACATCGAAAACATACAATAAATGAGTGAATGAATGAATGAGACAGGGAATTGATAAATTGGTCTTTTCTAGATGTTTCTATGAAACACTGGGGAAATATTGAAGCAATAAATATGTGAGTTTGTCAAGGGGCTAACCAGTCAGAATCCTGTTTATCTTCTAAGTAATTCATATATTTAATGAATAAAATTTTGTCTTTTCTGGAAACTACCCAAAGGCTCTGAAGCAATGTAGAACTGCCTGTACTGAACATCTATCTGAGAATGAGAGCACAGCCCCAGGAGTCAGGTGCTCAGCTCTCCTTCAAGGAATTGAGAAGAATGAGAAATAAGCTGCATAGAATTAAAGAATTTGTAATCAGTTGATTAACTTCGACTTATTCACTATGAGCTCTAAAGAGATAAATGAGGTAGATGATGACTGACAGAAAGGAAACTTGGTGAATTTAAGCAAAAAAGAAGTAACAAGGCAAGTTACTTATTAGAGATTTTATCTTCCAGAATTTTATAAGCCATGACATAGGGGAAAAAAAATCTTTCCACCAGGTGTCAACTTGAGCACATCTGATAGCAGCATTTAATGCAACAATCACAGCTTTTCGACAATTGGCTAATCTCTTGAGATGAATGCTGAAAGCAGCATTAGTCCAGGCTGTCAACTGGGACTCAGCATCTGAATGTAAAGTGGCCCATGCCGTAGCAGTTCGCTAGCACAAAGAAGAAAGATCTCTTTTCTGGGTGAGAATCTGTGAAGTTCACAAGCACAGTTCCTAAAAGAACATCATCATCATCATCATCATCATCATCATCATCATCATAACCAGTCAACTTTATTAACAACACAAGAATTTTTAGCTGGAAATAACTGTTCTATCAAACAGTTATTTTCTCTTGCTGCGAAAGTTCTTCCCCTGAGAAGATGCAGAATATAGCCTCACAGAATGATGGATAGCTCTTTACATTGGCCAGAGGTCAGCTTGGGAAACTAAAGAATATTTAAGGCTTTGCCTCCATATGAAGGAAATAGTAAAAGTAAAGTGGTTTGTGCCAATTGATCTGGTGACACAGGTATGTAGTATTAGCTATTTGAAGGCGCAGGCTAGAGTACTTCAGGTCTGCTGTTGGGTCAATGGAATGAGTTTTCAGATAGCCTCAGCAGCTTAATGAGATTATGTCTCAACATAAAAAGTCAAAAGGAGCCTAAATAAGCAGAGCACTTGCCTAGCACATATCAGATTATGGACATGGACACACACACATACATGTGTACATGTAATGTGAGTATATATTTGTACTTATATATGCATATATATAATACACATATATTATAATGCATATTTGTGTGCATACAACCAATTGTAAAAATATTATTCTATAGCACATTTATTTTGATCCTGCTACATACCTGTAAAATGGCCTTGAGACTTCTTTTCATATTGTTTATAAAAATAAGCTGCTTTTTATTTGATTTAAGAGATTGCGATAGCTTGGCATGAGTAAGTGTAATGGATGGAGAAACAAGTGCTGAGGTTTTGGGTTGGTTTTGGAGGTACAACATAAAATTCACTGATAACTGAGAATTGTATGGAACGAATGTGAATTCAGTGATGGCACTCATCGTTTTGTAGATCATTGCCCAGCTCTCACAGAGATATGTTAGCTTATTAATAAAATAGGGGCAAAGGTTTTATATCCTTCTATCAGATGAGTGACTCTGGGTTATGTTTATTTAGGTGATATTCCTCAGTTTCTCAAAAGAGGATTAGTGTATTTACCACACTGACATATCTTCAGGGCCGGTGTTTGGTAATACCTTTGACCCCTAAAAGCTCTGTTTTCATTTTCTAATTTTCAAAATAGCCAGACATGATGAATGATGCTTGCTATTTATGGACGAAGTAACTAACTCATAAAGAAACCTCAAACTTGGCTCATGTTCACACACAACAAGATCTGGGAATTAGAACTGGATTAGTTTGATATCAAAATAACCTTTTACACACGGTAACAGCTTTAAAAGTTAATTCCTTTAACTTTAAAAATTAATAACTACATTTAGTGATTTTTTATACTGCAAATAGCTAACACCATACCTGCTGACTTTTCTTTTCTGAAACTTTCCATCAGATTCTAATTTTATCTTTATTTTAGAAAGTAAAAAAAATCAAAGAAGCCACACGTCTGCTTTGTCCCACTAAGGCCATTAGATATAGGTTTAAAATTTGGGTCAACAGAGCAATAATATATGTCCTTGACTAATTGCAAGATGTCTCTACGCTAAGAGAGGAAATATAAATATTCACCCTGCTAATGAATCATGAGTCAGGAAAAATGTCTGTGGCTCAGTGCAAAATTCTTATAATAGTCCTTAGGATTTCATCAGTGGGAGGTACAGGTAGGTACACCTAGTACCCAGAAAATGACACAAGAACCAGCTGCTTCTCCTCCCTGGGTCACAACTCCTACAGGGGTCATATATCAGCTGTGTTGCACATCACGTATTTACTTTACAATTCATAACAGTACCAAAATTATAGCTATGAAGTAGCAACAAAAATAATTCTATGATTGGGACTCACCACAACATTAGGAACGGTATTAAAGGGTCCCAGCATTGGGAAGGTTGAGAACTGCTTCAAGTTAATATTGTAAGATGTGAATCTGGTTCTTTCTCCACATAGGATTGGTTACATTTTCATTGCTTTTGTTTTGCAGAGGTGATGAAGCATATGTCTAAAGGCATGCATTCACAGGTCCTCAGTGGTCTCCTTTCACAATCTCACCCTTTCCTATCCAGAGTGGGCAAAGGCACGCCTAAGAATCTGGTTCCTGGTGACATTCTTCCCTTTAGAAGAATGTATGTGAAAAATCAACTATTTCACAGATAAAATCAGACTACATTTGTTGGATAATAAATAAGGAATATGTAATATATTAGTAACTAATGGTGATAGATTAGAATTCCTTCGTTTTAGCCAATCGTAACAAAACCCAGTGTAAGTGCAATGGAATGGCTTTTTCATGTACTAGGTAATGTGTTTTGCCATTATTTGACAAAATAATAATGTACTTCCTTATAGAAGCTGTGTTTTTATAAAATTAAAGATTAAAACAATTTTAGAAATCACAGATTGAATTTCTTCTTATAAGCTCTCTTGATCTTTTAAGAGAAAGGGAAAAGTGTTGTAGAACGTTCCCGGGGCCCATTTGGGCCTGGAGTTTGAGACCTGGCTGCGGCAGCTTTTGTCCCCCAAAGAAATGAATCAGACACTTATATTATCTTCATACTGTTTGGTCTATGTCTCAAGCACATTACTAGCTAGCTCTTTAATATTAATTCAACCCATTTCTGCTAATCTACCTGCCTTGCCACTTGGCCCAGCCCGTGGCTCACCTGGTTTCCTTACATGGTTCTTCTTCCGGGGCCAGATGGAGACTGACTAACTCCACCCTCCTTCTACCTGTCTGTCCTCTGATCCTCCACCCACTTCTACGGTGCTGTGCAAAGGCCAAAACAGTCCTTTATTTACAGCATACAGAGAACATTCCACCACAGAAAAGCATTATTTTTAGTAGTGAAATAAAAATTCAGGACATTGGGACACTTGACTATTTGTTTGACCTATGAATTCCAGATAGGCGTGATAAGGAAACAAGCAGAAAAAGAGAAAAACACAGGTAGTACAAGTGAGTGCTTGTGATGTGTGTGTGTGCCACAGCACATGTGTGGAGGCCAAAGGACAGTTTGAGAGAGTTAGTACCTTCTGTCCATCATGTAGGTGACAGAGATTGAAATGAGGCTTGATGGCCACTGCCTTTACTACTAAGTCATTCACCAGCCTACAATGGTCTCTTGGTAGTGGGAAGACAGTTTGACTTTTAAATACTTTCTCTCTCTCTCTCTCTCTCTCTCTCTCTCTCTCTCTCTCTCTCTCTCTCTCTCATACCATATCACATATTCATAGATGTTTTATATAGACATGTACTCACACATGAAATTGTATCAATATGGGGGCTAGTCAAATGGTATAGAGATTAAGAGGTTTCCTGCTTTTCTGAAGAACCCATAGGTTCCCAGCATCTACATTAGTCCCTCACATATGATAACCATGTTCTAGATCATTTGAGGCTCCATTGGTTCATGCAAATGAATATGTGAAACAATTATTCACAAAACCCCATAAATACAAAGACATCTTTAGAAATGCTTCCTCATATACATACTTTTTAAAAAACTGAAGATTTTATTTGGTATACATGAAAATCTAATTATGCTTTTGTAGAGTCTTAGTTTATATATGAATGTGTATGTTTGTGTGTTTACCCCTACAGAGTATGAGACACATAGAATATGCACACACACACACACACACACACACAAAGAGAAAGAGAAAACACTTATTTTTACAAAGCTATTTTTTTCAGAGACAGTCAAATGCAGACTCTGTTGTGGAAGCTGGAAACACACAGCAAGAGCTGAAGCTGCAGTCTGGACAGACTTTGTTCTTCATGAAATCCTCAATTTTTCCTTGTTGAGGCCATCCAGGTTTACAAGGATAATCTTTGCCTGAGGATAACTGAGTGTAATTTTAAACCATAACTACAGAGTATCTTCTCAGCACCACCTAGATTAATGTGCAATTAGATACCTGGGCCCCATGGTCCAGCCAAATAGTGTATGACTGTCAATCACAGCATGACTGACTGTCCCACACGGCTGGCTAAATAATTTCACCATATCTGTTACTCAAAGACCTAGCACTCCAGTATTCCTTTGTTTAGCTGCAGGGGGAGTAAGAGCCAAAGAGTGTAAAAGATCATGGAGCTTTCCTTTAAATCTGTGCATTTTTCCTAAAAAGTAAGTATTGGAGTATTTGTTCTTGTTTATTTAATTATTTGCAAAATGCTCTGAATTCAATATTTTCTTGAAGGCAAATACTTGTTAAATTATTCACAATGCTGCTTTCTAGGAATAATTAGATTACCTGCTGCCTCATAAGCTGGGAGACTATAGCACCAGCACTCAAGGATTTACCATGTTTTGTGTGCAGTGTGCAGTTTCCCCCTGCCCCTTAACTAATGTAGCCCATATTTAGGAAAGAAAATAGGTTCCACTCTGAAAGCAATTTATGGAGCATACTCTGTATTGACAGAGATTTGGGTTTCAGAAAAGGTGATCAAAGAAATGTTGTGGACAGGTTGACATTCAGTAAATATCACAAGAAGTGTAGAAACACCTGAGCATTTTTTTTTTTTTTTTTTTTTTTTTGTAGAGACAAAGAAGTAAGGGGTATCTAAAAAGCATGGAAGGCAAAGCTACCATGGCAGGGGTGTGTCTGTGTGCTTTCTGGGTAAGGTTAGAGAGAAATTTCTGAGAGATCACCAGTGACAAGTTAGATTTGAAAGATTTGTTTCCACGAAAGAGGGTGTCAGAGAACCCAGACTAGCCTGAATCTGTCAAGGATCTTAGGAAGGCCTTGACCTCATGATCCTCCTTTCTCAGTTTACGTTTGCTGGCATTGCAGACATGTCACCACATATAAGGGGAAGGAAAGATGGATTAGTATAAAACATGCTTCCTTATGATTATTTTCCTTGTTTGCATTGCTACTGAATTTGCTACCTCTGTAGGAGGATATGCTTTTCTATCTCAAGGTGAGGCTAGGAGGTCTCAATGTGATATCCATTGTATCTAAGTAAAGGTACCACTCCTATCTTCTTCAAAGGGGGAATTAAACTGAAAGGCCTCACTGCTATGCTGCTTATCTGTTGCCCTGACCTCCAGATGTTATCCATTCTTACCAATGCACCCTTTAATCAGACGGGACAAGACACTAGCATCATTGTTTTTGTAGAGTTCAAGTCCTCTTTCATGAGGCTTATGGAGCCTACAATGATCTGGCTCACATTGTTTTGGAATGGCACCTCATCCTTATTACTTTTGCTCTTACCATTCTTTCTTCACGTCTGCAGAAACCTGTATTGAAACAAAGCACACAACCAAAAATTCCTGGTTAGTGGATAGGGGTTTGCCTGGGAAGAGTTAGATTGAGGAATGGGTGTTGCTTATGTTTAAAATATTTTAAATAACCTTCTAAAAGAAGTAATAAAAACATTTCTTCACAAAGAAAAATACTAAAGTGTTGTATGATGTTTTGTTTGTGTTCTCACTAATAAAGTCTACCTGGAGTTCAGAGGACAGAGCTAGCCACTAGTCACCCGTAGAAGGCAGGTGGTGCTGGTACACGCTTTTGACCCCAGCAGTTTGGAGGCGGAGACAGGATCTAGGTCCCCCTTTGGTCAGAGAATCCAGAGAGGTAAGAAGTCACTGGTGGCTGCTCCTTTGCTTCTCTGCTCTTTCAGGTTATTACCCCAATATGTGACTTCTGCTTTTTATTGTTAAGACTAATTAGGTTAATCCTTCACTATAGTGTTTTACAAAAAGTACATTAATGTTTACATATATTGGCATAGTCATTCCAATTTTCTGTGGATACTATGAGACAATTAATGTATGACCACCTGTCCTGTATATTTCATATACATACTATCATAGAAAATATACTCATTTTTATCTGACATTTTTTGTTATTATTATGAATAAAGAAGTCACATTTTCTATCCTTGTATATCCTTATTCAAAGTCCCTTCCCCGTCCCACCACATCAGGTCATTCTCTCTTCTCCACATCTCCCCATCACCCCCATGGGCAAGCAGTCCCAAGGTCCCAAGGTTCCAATATTGCTTAGGTCAGCCTCCACTCCTGGCAAATCCAGTTTTCTCCCCCCAACATCAAGACTGAGTCAGGTGTTCTTCTAGGGGGAGTGGGATTCAAGGAGTCTATCTGACTTTTTTCTATAACTTAACAATAATTTCAAGGTTTATCTAAACTGTAGCATTTATCAGGATATCATATTTATTTGTTGTTCAATACATTCTATAGATTTAAATAGCAAAAAGTATTTATTAATATATGTTGATGGATGCCTAAATTGTTTCTATTTTTGTCTGTTATAAAAAATAGTTCTATAAAGATTATATGTATAATAATATCTAATACTTTGCATGCTATTTTTAAAATGGTGTGTTAGCAATCTTGTAATATTCACACCCTCACTCTAATCTTATATGGGAAATTATATCAGGGATATGCACACACTTGCAAAACCTAAATTCATTTTTATCTTTTTCTGAAGATTTACTTCCTACATTTTATGAGTATGAATATTTTGCTTTTTTGTATGTATTTATGTAAGTCACATGAATGTCCAGAGCTGCTGGAAGCCAGAAGAGGATGTCAGACTTCTTAGAACCAGAGTTACAGATGACTGCAAGCCATCATATGGATGCTGGAAACCAAATCTAAGTGTTTTTTACAAAATCAGTAACTATTTTTAGTCCATAGACTATCTATCTAGCCCAATCATGCTCATCTTCATTGTTTTCAAATTGAGACTACTCTTCTCAAGTCTATTGTTCCTCCAAATATTACTTTTTCCACAGAGTCTCCAGTTCTTGCCATAATACAAAATTATTTCCATCAGAAAAGTGTATTTTAACAGAGCTTCTTCTAAACCAGTATGAAACATCTTTTTATTACCCAGATTGTCAGTGGATAAAGATACCAGTATACTAACTTCAGGGAGGTTGACTCATGCAGACAGAAGCCTGGGTTTCATAAATTTTGCTTAAAGATTGCCCCCTGCTCTGGACCACTGATGTCCAGTGTTCAGATGACAGACCTCTTAGCACTTTGAGATTGCATCACTCAGATCTACTCATATCCCTGAGTGGCTGGCATTGGGTATAGAGTAGAGTTAAGGGTAACATTGTATCAAAGTTTGTGGTAGATTTAGCTTTCTTTTCTGTATAATGAAAATGCTTCAGATGTGTCATTCAGAAGACTGTCATGAAGATAGTCTAGTGTTCAATACAAACATTATTTTATTTCAGGTAAAGGACATCCTATATGTTATATTTTGCACAACTGAAATAAGTGTGTGTTTCTTAATAGGAATTTGCTTCTGTCATAAAATACAACATAAAATATATAAATATTCTAGCCAGCAGATAAGATCCACAGCATGCAGAAATTTCATGAGCAATAAAATCATCAGGCACATAGAAGGAATGTTATCCTGATTTATTACAAAGCTGGATTTATTTGAGCTCTGAAAGTATTATTTAAAACTGGAAATAAGAACTGAAAACCCCAAACTCTAAGAGTGACACCCTGCCCAAGCCAAGTTGAGACCATAGCCTCCAAAACCTGGTCTGGGGACACAGACCTTGGAACCCCACCCCAACCAGCTCCACCCTAAATCCAATCTGCCAGGGAAACTTTCTTCAGGCCCAAAGCCCCAGTAAGACCCAGTTCACTGACACTCCAGCTTCAAAACCTCACCCCATTTCCTAACCCATGCCATCAACCAGTGACCTCAGCAAACTCAGCAACAACTAGAAACCCACATCCCCCATACATTTTCTATTTCCACCTTTGCCTCATTTTGTGCCTATTTTATTGCTTCTATTTCAGTTTTTAGTTCATGGAATGTTTCTTTCATTTTCTGGTTTACCTTTTCTTAGATTTCTTTGCTGTATTTGTTTATCTCTTCCATTTTTTTTTGTATTTTCTTCTATTTCTTTAAGGGAATTTTTTAATATCTTCTTTGAAGCCTTCAATAATCTTCATAAAGGGGTTATTGATGTTGTTTCCTTCTGCTTCCTCTTCATTCCTCTGTTCAAGTCTTGGTGTTATAGAACCACCAGCTTCTTCTGGTGTTGCCTTGTTGTTCTTTATATTGTTATATGTATGCTTGCACTGGTGTCTGCCCATTGCTTCCTTGGATCACTTTTAATCAGCTCTTAGTTGTGACTAGAGGGGTTGTGTGTCTCCTGTCTGCTCTAGACAGGGAGTCTGTACCTTCTCTTACTCTAGTCTGGGTTCAGAATCTGGGAAGTCCAAAGATGCCTGTCTGTGATGATGCTGCTTGCCCTGGAGTCAGTGCTCACCCCTGGGATATCGTTCCTGCTATGTACCTCTAGGGATTACTGTAGAAGTTCTCTCTTAGCTTTATTCTAGGACGTGAATATATGTGAACATAATGTCAGAGTTGGGGCTGTGTCTCTGGCCCCAGAGGGAAATTCTCTAGTTGGCCCAGGAGGTGGAATCCACTCAACTCTGACTCTGTTCTGGACACAGGTCTGCAGTTCTCTTTCTGTCTTTTAAATCAATGGTTTTCAACCTGTGTGTTGTGATCCTTTTTGCAAATCTCTATATCCAAAAACAGTTACATTAAGATTTATAACAGTAACAAAATTATAGTTATGAAGTAACTACAAAAATAATGCTTAGGGTCACCATAATATGAGGGACCATATTAAAGAGCTGTAGCATTAGGATGTTTGAGAATCATTGTCTAAATACTTGTGCAATGATTAAAAGCTAATTATGCCCCAAAATATCTCTAGTATCTTTTCTTCTTAAACTGTAACCTCTAATTTGGCATATTCAGGAACATACTCCTTAGCTTAGCACAGATTGACTTCTATGTGATTTCATTTAGGCTTTTCGATAAAACCCCCAAGCTTTCTTGGCTGTAGGAGGATATCAGTTTGGGCATAACTGTGGATCTTTCTGTCTGCAGTAATGAATGTTCCTCATGCTCGCTTGGCTTCATTCAGCAGCCCATAAATTCATTGTGCTCGGTTCTAATATGGCCATTGTCCCCATTCTGTCTAGCATCTGGTGTTTCCCCTTATCTTCTCACCTGTCTCTCTTCCATAGCCTCTTGTCTCCGAAACTGGAACAGATTGTATTAGCAGCTAAGTGTACAGTTTAACATCCCGTACCTGAGCTGACACAGAGAAGCAATGGGTCACTGGCGCTTTTCTGCGCTCAGCTACTTGGGTGTACTGTTGCACTAAGTGACTTGAAGTATCTTCTGTTACTCTTGATCTATCATGTGGTTTTAAGTGGCTCCACTAACACAGACAGCCTCTGCAGCTCAGGAATCCTGATCATGGTGAGAGATGATGGGGTCTAGACCTCTGGGGTGCTCAGCAACTTCCTAAACCAGGCCTAGGTAGATGTCTAGCTAATCCTAACATATTAGAATTTATGATGCTCATTGGCAATGTAGGATTAGCTATTCCATTCTACGACTTCACATTTTTGCCTAAGTTCATTAAATATAATAGGAGTTCTCCTACATGTAGATGTAAACTCAACCACATCCAGAATCATAACCTTTATCATTTGGAATAGCTTATCAGAGAAAATAGAGTTCAATTATTCAGTTCCAGAAGTTTTGTGTGTGTATAAGAGACAAAGAGAGAGAGAGAGAGAGAGAGAGAGAGAGAGAGAGAGAGAGAGAGAGAGAGAATCTGAAGCAGAAGCAGTGCTGGTGACACTAGATAAGAAAATGGCACAATATTCAAGAAAATTGTTCCACTCAGTCATAGACAATCACTGGTATTAGCTTTAAAATATCCTAAGTTTTCTTTACTTCAAATGTAGTTTTCTCCTGTGAGTCACTTAATTTTGAAAGGAAAAAAGCACCAATAGCAAATGTATTAGCCAGTTTTCTGCTACTGTGATAAAACCCCATGGCCAAGACAACTTATAGAAAGAAACATTTATTTGGGCCACAGTTTCTGGGTGATCAAAGACCATATGACAAAAGAGTAATGGTGCAAACAGTAGACATGAAAACAGGAAACTCTTGTCTTCAACCTTGGACATAAAGCATAGAAAACTGGAAATAATGTGAATCTCTAAATTTCTAAAGTGATATACTTCCTCCAACAGGGCCAAATCTCCTAAATAAACTTCCTTTCCCAGGGACTAGGACTAAGTGTTCAAATACATGAGCCTCTCGGGGACTTTCTTATTCAGAGCATCACATTGAGGTTGGTATTTTTTTTGTATATCTAGGGTTCATACATAGACAAGAATTGCTGGTAGGGAGTTCATAGATGTGAGTAGCAAGGCTTCTGTAATTGCTGCCACAGGACTGTAGTCAATATTTTATGGTCTATTCTATGCCTGTGATCTAAACCTCCTATCTAGACCTCAGGCCCAAAGAGTCAAAAAATTCAGACTCTACAGGACTAAGAGAGAAGACAATGTCCTCATTAGTAGAAAACCATTGGCTTTGGAATCAAACACATTGAAACTTAATTTCATGCTCTATCTTTGAAAAGCAGCATGCAGCTTAGGGAAACTACTGTTTCCTATATAAACTGAAATTCACAGAAAAAAGTCTCACTCATGCTATATGATAATAATTCTACAAGTTGATTGAATGATTAGAATGTCGTTTCAGTTTTGGAGATGGGGTCTCAATGTGTTACCCTAGCTGAGCTACAGTTCTCATTCCCATAGACTCAGCCTCCCAAGTGTATGGGATGGTAGATATATACAACTACATGCAACTTATCTTTGTTTTCCTGAGTTCTTAACGTCAAGCATTTCTCCTAGCATTTTAAAAGAGATGACTTTCTCAGGAATGCAAAAACAGTTCTTCTCAATCCCATAGGAGGGAGAAACTGGACTGGATACACAGTCAATTAACCTAAATTATCAACTTCATCTGATCGATTCAGCTTAGGTCAGATGCCTGTGCCTGGACCAATCAATTTGCCTTAAGTAGTTGCAGCTGCAGCTTTGGCTGGGGTTCCAGAATGGAAACATCATGGAAATATTCTTTACAAAATGACTATATTCAAGGCAAAGAGAAAAATAAGCTTGTGAACCAAAAAGAGAAAAGATGTCCTCATTTGCTTTGCCTCTAAACTAATTAAATATATCTTTTATCATGGTTCCCAGTGAAGGGCAATATTGTTGACCAAGCTTGTAACACATTGAATAAAACAAATAAAAGAATCACAACACAAATGTAAGTATTTATAAAGGATGCAGGAGCTCCTAACTGGTTAGAGAGAAACAACTTCAATGCCATCTGTACACTGCAAAGAGACAAGCAGGTACTGACTGTACATTTTAAGGAAGGCTGGTCTGTCATTGAGGCAAGAACCAACTAGTCTACTTGTTAACAAAGCCAATGCTTTGAAAACTCATACCAGAAAAATCAAAGCCAATTTTTAAAAAAAAAAAAAAAAAAAACTTCCCATTTTCTGTATCTGTGTACCTCCAGGCACTTCCCTGACTATGGCTCCAAATGCCATGACCCTTGTGCCAACCGTGTCCTTGTTCTCTGGGAGCCAGGGGAGAGCCTGGGGAGTCTTGCTGACTAAGGCTCCACAGTTC
>PVIH01014933.1:20405-51676 GCA_004025045.1 Sigmodon hispidus
TTTTTTTTTTTTTTTTTTTTTTTTTTTTTTTTTTTTTTTTTTTTTTTTTTTTTTTTTGGAAGTCTGCTGAGATCTTGGCATTCAACAGTGATTTAGCTCAGCTTTTCTTTCTCACTCCAGCAGAGATTTCCCAGTCTGAATATAAAAGCCTAAATTGTATGAACTATAAATAGGACCTGATATTTGAGAATTCTAGGTACTGTGAGCTCGTTTATTTATATATATGTGTGTGTGTGTGTGTGTGTGTGTGTGAGAGAGAGAGAGAGAGAGAGAGAGAGAGAGACTGATGCTTCCAACAGGTTTTGCACGTTTTCCCTGTTATTCTCACCCGATTTCTCACCTGATTTTCTGTGAAGCTATCTACCACCTAAGCACCCAGGATCTACTGTGTGGCTACTTACAAATGGTATGGTTTCCTCTCTCCTGTTTATCTTCTTTTTCTGGGCAAGTACCAAGTTTAATATTTTGCCTATTCTGTTGTTTTTCTCTCACATGATAACAAAGTTGCCCTTGAGTGTCTTTTAAATCCACTTGTAAATTCTTCTTTGGTAAGACTAAGAACCTAAAAAAAAAAAAAAAATCAAAATTTATGGTAACCATATTACAACAAGTTTTGGGCTCCCCATTGATCAGTTCTCTATACTGAACCCCATAATTTAGAAAAATATTGTTCTATATAGTGAATGGTTTCTCATGCATATCTGTGATGAAACACAAATTAGAGAATCATGATGCCACGTTATGATCTTGACATCCAAGTGTCAGTCAGACATTAAAAATGAGATAGCATAACATGGAGATAATGAATCATAGCTGTAAAAATGAAGTTTCTGGCCAGCCTAGTCCAAGACCATGTAGCCCCGTGATACAAATCTGCCTGCTGCCATTTATCTGGACCAGCAATCTCAAAGTCCCAAAGAAACACACAAACATTTATATTAATTTCATCATGGTTGGCCTATGTCTCAAGCATATTGCTAGCTAGCTCTTTCATCTTATTTCAACCCATTTCCATTAATCTGTCCTGCCACATGGCCCATGGCTCACCTGTATTCCTTTACATGTTTTTCTTGGGCATCTGGATTGTGTCTCTCTGACTAGACCTTCTTTCTTCTACCTATGCTCCAGTTTCCCTGCCTACTCCTTTGGTGCCCACTATAGGCCAAAACAGTTTCTTTATTTCACATCATACAGAAAAACATTCCCACATCACATAGATTAATTTTATAATTGTCCTTGGGTTCAAAACTTCCAAAGCCTTGCTAAAGATATCATAGAAATTTAGGTATATATACATATATTTTAATCTATGATTTATGACCAATAATAAGTCAAGAAATGTATCCTACTTTCACTACAGAGCCAAGAAATTACACAAAATAAATACAACATTGATTTTGTATTTAAATATTAAAACTTCCAGCCTAGGTAGATAGCTCAGTGGGTAAGACACATACTGTGCAAGCATGAATATTTGAAATTACATGCCTAGAACCTGTTAAGTAACATGATAACCTGTGACAGCAAACATACATAACCCCAGTGTTTATAGGGCAAGAGGAACTATACAGACAGGAGAATGAAAACAGCTCTTGATTCAGCTAGCCTGATGAACACCAAGGTGAACTCCAAAGAACCCTTGTCTCAAAAAATACACAAAGTAAGTACCAAACTCGATTGTCCTCTAATTGTGACTCTAAATGTACCATACATGTACCTTTATTCACACACATGAGCATACACACACAAAAATATACAGGTCATAGACATATACACATGCATAACATGCATAAAATGACTTTCAATAACTAATCATTCTTATAAAAGTCAAATTTTATTACACATGTTAGTCAAATCTATGACTTTCTTTCACTGTATCAAAATAATTCTAGCATGGTGCAAACTTGCCATTTGAAATTTCTGGTTAGAGGATGAAGTTTGATTTGCTTTCTCCAAAGTTGTTTGTGCCCTCTGTGTCCTGCTGCATAATTTACCCTCTGCACTAAGACTGGAATTTGAAGGATGATCTGTACTTTCTGCCTCATTCATTTCCCAGTCGCCACATCCCATTTCCAGAATAAATTCTACTTGGTACAAAAACACTGGGAGTTTGAGTTGTGCTGGCAGATATGCTATACAAGTGGTGGCAGATATGGTCCCTTTCCCAGGTTGGACAGCAGCTGCCCAAGATGCCGAATTGCTCTGATGCCATCTGCTTGGCTGACCCACTAATCTACCAGCTGGTTTCCATGAACACCAGGATGATTTCCCATTGGAAATTCTTGAAACATCTCTTACATCCATTAAAGGGAAGAACAGATGGTGGTTTCTTAAGACAGGGAAGAATTTAACTGATTCATTACTCATGTTGGGAACAGTGAGAACAACCAGTTGGACTCTTATGCATTGGCTTATTTTTCTTTTAATTTATCAACTCCCAGTATGGAAAGAGAGTCAGGCTATAGAAACGGAAACAAGCTTTTATGGGTCAGATGGAAGCATGTCTCAGGAAGTAAGCTAACATAAGAATAAATTTCAAGTTTAAGTCTTAGACCAAATGTAATGGTGCTCATTACCATTCAGATACCAAAGCAGCTTCAAGGACACTGATGAAAACTAGTGAATGCAACAAATTTGGCAGCACACGTCAAAGCATAGCACTACGCCTTGAATAGACTAACTCAGGAAACAATAGGAGAATTGTACTATTGCTTACAAAAGTCCTCAGAGCTTAACAATATTTTTATAATCTTATTGATCAGATCTGAATATGAAATATACCTCACAGGCTCAAGTCTTAAGTTTTGTTTCCTACCTGGTGACTCTATTGAGGATGATATTGGAAAGTTTTGCAGGATGGGGTTATCCAGAGGCCAACAGAGATGGCCTTTTGAACATTTATTGCCTCAGCCCTTTCTAATTAGCCTTTTCTACTTGATTTCTGGGTTCCAAGGCCTGTCCTTGGTCATACCCTTCTACAAGCCTATCACAGGCTCAAAAACAATGGAGCCATGGACTGAAACTCTGAGCCTAAACAAACCTTGTCTTCTTTCAATTAATTTTCTTCATTATTTGTCACAGTGATTAAGTCTGGCAGCCACACTGCTTACTACTTAAAGACTGTCCCTATATATCTTACTAAATTGTTGTATTGTATTTTACACTGACCTTGCCATTTCCAATATTTTTCTCCCTTTAGTCTCTACTCATTCTCCTTTTCTTTTTATAACCAAAATTCTTTAAGACAGTAAACTTGGTAAGGCATGATATTTACCCTTCATTTTCCTGGCCCACCTGGTAGGTATCTTCATATCAGTCTAACTCTTTATTTGCTTCTAAAGGCTAGCCTGTCAATATTTTTCTTTAGCTTAAGTATAGTACTGATTAAATCCATACTGACTGGTTAAATGCTTTTCTAAGACTGAAAGCATGTAGAATTATGTATGAGACTCACCCTGAGGGCTAATGTTGAGGAAATCAGAGGCTTGGGAGAAATTGAGATTCTTAAAGCATTTGATACAGTAACATTTCATTTTTTTTTCTGCTGGAAGTTGGTAATAACCTGCTTTTTATTTTGAGTTCAAATCTTTAAGAATCTTTCAATGAAAACACCCCCCACCTACCCACCCACAGATACACATATACACACACACATTAAAAAAATGCCCAAAGAGTAGTTGAATGACGACTTTTTCAGAGCTTAGGGAGCTGTTAGGAAAATTTGCAATAGTTCACAAAGAATCTTCCATTACACATACCTCTAGGTCCTTGGGGTCCACCGAACCACACCAGCTCATTTTGGAAGCAATCTCCTGACTAAATTTTCCTTGGCTCCTGGCAGAGTAACATAAGGCATGGGAGAAATTAGAAGGTACATCGACCTTAGTTTAAATCAGTGTTGTGTCAGCAACTGACACATCACTCAGCCTCTCTGAGGTACAGTTTACTTACCTGAAAAAAGGATATGGGCATATAGTTTATTCAGGATAATATATTCAAGTATCTAGCATATAATCTGGAGCAATACATATTAGTTCCTTATCCCTATGAGGCATATACTGAACTCACTATATACTTCTTCTAGACTTCCTCTAGGAGTCTTTTGAATTTACTTGGTTCGACTTCTGCGGGTACTCTGTAAAGATATGTTGCCACATTCCATGCTGAGATGATGGTGATACAGCTTCTGCTGGGTAAAACTCAGCATGAAGAGCTCTAAGAAGCAAACCAAAGACTCAGGGGAGACCATTTCCTTTGGAATCAGACACTGTGCCATGCTTAATCTCCCCTATCTTGGGCTTTTTTTCAGAGAAGCAAGACTGGTAGGAAATATATTTCCTCATATATATAATGAGATTGGCATACATATGTGGATATGTAAAGATAATCATATAACAATTTCTAATCATCTCTATAATTTTAGAAAATAATAATTAATGTTCATGTATAGATATAGAAACAAATTGTATATATTCATATACAAATCTTTGTGTTCATGCAATTATATTTGGATTATATTCTCTCCGTATATATCTGTACATATATATATGGCAATTTACTAGGGAATTTGTTCACAAGATTATAGAAATCAAAAAGTCTGTAATCTGTTTTCTTGAAGGTGATGGTATAACTTGATGATAGTGACAGGGTGTGATGATAGTGTAAATCCAGGAATGAGTCTGAAGTCCTGAAATACAAGTTTGTTCAAGTCTCAGAGCAAGAAAGATGGATGTCCTAGCGCAAAAAGAGTGATTTTTTTTCCACAACTACCTTTTGTTCTATCCATAGTTTACAAGATTGAATGGTTACTATCCACCTTGATAAGAACTGATCTTTTCACTGAGTCTCCTGTGTCAAATTCCAATCTCCTTGGAAAATCATTTTACAGACAAAGAATGTTACCAGCTATCTGGGCATTACAGAGTCCAGTCAAGGTGATATAAAAATTAACCATCATTCTCTACTGTGAAATGAGGCCCTAGCATAGGAAAATCAGAGCAGAAGCAGAGATCATAAGCTTGGGGATAAATCATTCTTTTATACTGGCTTTGGGCATCTGAAATTACTCCATTAGATCCCCAGGAATTGAACTTGCTGAACTGAAACTTTATGGAAGCCAAAAGGGGTTATCCTCTTTTGCTGGCAAGATATTAAGATTATGTAGTCACAATGGTGTTTCCCCATTGACAACCCAACCTCTAAGTAGAGTTCTGTTTTAAAGAGATATTAATTTTATTTTAATCATGTATTTTAGGGTATTCAGGGATGTTCACCTAAGTTCAGTACCAGTGGTGGCCAGAAGAAAGTCTCATATCTCCTCTGCAGCTGGCAATACAGGCAGTGGTAGGTCATGTGACATGGGTGCTAGGAACCACACTCATGTAAAAAAGAGGATGTTCTCATAACTGCTGAGCTACAATCTGTGTTCCTTTAAGCATCAAATATTTATATGTAATCCTAAATATTAATGCCTGATAACAAGATTCTGGTACCTAGACAGAAAAACTATTTGGGTTTCAGTTTAAAAAATTGTAAACTCCTAGTACAATGTGGTATATACATATTTCAGTCATTCTAGGTTTTGTCTGTATATAATCTCAACACAAAAACCAAGATGCTTTCTGGTGATGTAGTTTCTATTTTTCTTATTAAAATGTTGCTTTAAATCAGAAACTATTTATTTGTATAGATTCTTTTTATTCTTCATTAGTTCACAAATTCTAAATATTTGTGATACATAGTATACTTTGGTATACAGAGACAGCCTTGGTTATTTTATCATTATGTGGCAATTTTGGTTATTAGTCACCAGCCAGGGTATTAATACTGATGAGAGCAGGAAAAGCAAATGAATCAGGCAGTTTCCTCTCTGGGAGCTTGAAAATGAGCACTTCTACCCCCCATCACTGATAACCATTTCTGTCCTTGTTAAAAGCCAAAAATAGTCTTTATCAGCAGTTTTGTCTAAGACATAGGCCAGAAATACCAAAAATATGGACATTGGTTTTTGTTCTCATATTTTATTTGTGTCTTTCTTCTTCTTTTACACACAAATTGATAGAAACACACTCCTGGATTTTTGCATCATTAGACAGTTCACTAGCCATAGAAGCCATATATTCAAAACAGCAGTCCAGACAGTGAGACAACTGGATGGGCCATGTCATGCTCCCTCCCAGTGCCTTAACTCAGTAAAGTCTTCTTAGTGCCTAGAAAGGGACCCTTAGTGGCAGCCCATTATTGGAAACCATGCTTGCTATAAGGAAAGTTCTGTTTGCTTTCTTACACTTAAGCTCCCCATAAGATTCCTATTTGAAAGTCATCTGTCAAGTTATTTGCAAGTTATGAAACAGAGGACTTGGAAGCCACTGGCCTATAGTGGCATTAGTACTTGGTGAATTTTTCATTTCCTATTCTCCCAAATTATAATCATCTGAAATGAGAAAGGTGTCTGTTGGTCTCAAGAAATCCTTATATGGCTCTCTAATTTCACTACTATATAATAGTGCCTGCATAGATAAAAATAATACATATTATTCCCACTGGATAATTTACCGGTTGATGTTTGTATATACATTAAATTATTTAGACTGTTCTGAATTTTAGCTATTCCTATTTAAAGCTTTTTTTCTGGGTTCACAACTATATCTTATGCTATCTAAAAACAGGGAGATTGGACTAAGTAATATGGATGAAATGCACTGGGGAAAGACTTTCCAATCAAATGGCCCTAAGGGAAAAAAAAACCAAAACTTTAAACTAAAATCAATAAAAAGAGACCAGGACAAACACTACTTATTCATCTCAGGAAAAATCCACCAAGACAAAAATCTCAAACCTGAATATATATGCCCCTAACAAAAGGGCACCTATATATGTAAAAGAAACACTACTAAAGCTAAAATCTCATATCAAACCTGACACACAAATAGTGGGAGACTTCAATACCCCATTTTCACCCTTGGTTAGGTCAACCAGACAGAAAGTCAACAGAGAAATAAGGGATCTAACAGAAATTATGACCAAAATAGACTTGATAGATATATAGCGAATGCTTCACACAAAGAAAAAGGAATATACATTTACCAGCACCCAATGAAACTTTCTCTAAAACTGACCACATACTAGGTCATAAAGCAAACAACAACAAATACAAAAAATGGGAATAATTCCTTGTACCATATCAGATTACCATGGTCTAAAGTTAAAGTTCAGCAACATCAAGAATCACAGAGAGCCTACTAACTCATGGAAACTAAATATTACTCAACTGAACCACCTCTGGGTCAAGGAAGAAATTAAGAAAGAAATCAAAGACTTCCTAGAATTTAACAAAAATTAATCCACAATATACCCAAACTTATGGGACACAATGAAAGCTGTCTTAAGAGGAAAATTCATAGCACTAGATGTCTATATGAAAAAATAGAGAATTCCCACACAAGAGCACTAACAGCACAGCTGAAAGCCCTAGAAGAATTAGAAGCGAAACAAACTCAACTAGAAGGAGTGGATGGCAGGAAATAATCAAAATTAGAGCTGCAATCAACACAATTGAAACAAGGAGGACAATTCTAAGACTCAAGGAATCAAGAGTTGATTCTTTGAAAAAGCTAACAAGATAGATGAACACTTATCCAAACTAACCAAAAAGCAAAGAGAGAGTATCCAAATTAACAAAATCAAAAATGAAAAGAGGGACATAACAACAGAACCCCAGGAAATCCAGAGAAATATCAGGTCATACTTTAAAAATCTGTACTCCACAAAAATGGAACACCTAGAAGAAATGGAAATCTTTCTCAACAGGTACAACTTACCAAAATTAAATCAAAATCAGATTAAAGACCTAAACAGACCTATAACCCCAAAGGAAATAGAAGCTTTGATTAAAAGTCTCCCAAGTAGCAAAAGCCCAGGCTCAGATGGTTTCAGTACAGAATTCTACCAGACATTCAAAGAAGAACTACTACCAATACTCCTCAAACTGTTCCATATAGTACAAAATAAATGATTATTGCCAAACTTTTTATGAGGCTACAATAACCCTAATGCCTAAGCCATTAAAAGACACAACAAAGAAAGAGAATAACAGTCCAATCTCCCTCGTGAACATTGATGCAAAAATTCTTAACGAAATTCTGGCAAACTGAATCCAACAACATATAATAAAAAATGTAATCCACCATAATTAAGTAGACTTCATCACAGAAATGCAGGGATGGTTCAACATACAAAATACTGTAAATGCCATTCATCATATAAACAAATTGAAGGAAAAAAAAAACATGATCATCTCTTCAGATAATTAAAAAATTCTTTGACAAAATCCAACACTTCTTTATGATAAAAGTCATGGAGAGATTAGAAATACAGGGAAAATACCTAATATAATAAAGGTAATTTATAAAAAGCTGACAGTCAACAACAAACTAAATGGAGAAAAACTCAAAGCAATCCCACTAAAATCAGGAACAAGATAAGGATATCCTCTCTCCCCTTATCTATTCAATATAGTTCTTGAAGTTTTAGCTAAAGCCATAAGAGAACAAAAGGAGATTAAGGGGATACAAATTTGAAAAGAAGAACTGAAAGTATCTCTATTTGCATATGATATGATTGTATACATAAATGACCCACAACATTTTACCAGAGAACTTCTACAGCTAATAAATACCTTCACCAATGTACCAGGATACAAGATTAACTCAAAGAAATCAGTAGCTCATCTATACACTAAAGATAAAAGGGCTGAAAAAGAAATAAGGAAGCTATCACCTTTTATAATACCTACAAACAGCAACAAACACCTTGGTGTAACTATAATCAAAAAGGTAGCAGATCTACTTGACAAAAATTTTAAATGTCTGAAGAATTGAGTGCAAGAAAAAAAAATTCTGATCAAGGCCCAAAACTTTATTTTTGAGCCAGCAGTTAAATAAGACTCAAGGTAGGGAAGTTCACATAGACAGATAGTGTGGAGACTTTCCAGTCAAAAGATGTTCTGCTAGAACAGGATGTATTACTTTGGAAATCTATCTATCAATTCCCTAACTGGAAAATGGACCACCTGTTCTCTGGGAGTCTAACCAGAAAAAAGGCACCTGTTTGTTGCCTGGGAAAAAGCTTAACTCAAAGTAAAAAGGAAGTCAAATTTAAGTCTTGCTTGAAGGGCTGAATTCTTGGCGTAGCTTGAGACAGAGGGCACACACATTGGCCCTCAGTTCCTGGCAATGCAGAGCAAGGGGATCACTCTTCCATTGTTGGTGGGAGTATAAACTGGCTCAGCTACTCTAGAATGCTGTATGGAGGTTTCTCAGAAAAATGGGAATCAATCTCCCCATGGATCCAGCAATCCACTTCTGCGTGTATACCCCAAAGATGCAAATTCACACTCCAAAGGCATTAGCTCAACTATGTTCATAGCAGCATTATTCATAATAGCAAGATCCTGGAAACAACCTAGATGCCCCTCAACTGAAGAATGGATTAACAAACTGTGGTGCATCTACACAATGGAGTACTACTCAGCAGAAGGAAAACTGTTATCTTAAAATTCACAGGCAAATGGATGGATTTGGAGAGTATCATCCTGAACAAGGTCTCACAAACCTAGAAGGATAAGCAGGGGATATACTCACTCATTAGTGTACTTTATTTAGTTGAAAGATGATAGGTGAATAAAGTGATTTAAAACACACACACACACACACACACACACACACACACACACACACACACACTTCTGGTTTGACTGTAGAAGGGTTGCTTAGCAGGAATTTGTGATGGCCATAGTGCATCCATGGGCATTAGCTGTGACTTTGTGTGCTTTCTTCATCTATAGCTGAATCTAACCTGGCTTGAGGTGCCTTATATTTTATTTTTTATGTTCCATGTATTTTAGAGAAAAAAAGACACAGAGAATAGTTATTTTCATTATTTAATATGCTTATATAAGAACAAACTAACTGTAACTATTGTTAAGTTTGAAGCTGTGTTTATCAAGTTTCTCCCTTTAAGATGTCCTCAATGATGTATCTTTTTAAAGAAATTTCAATACAAATGTGTCTTTTATATAGAAATAGATGCTGATAAATAATAATAATAATAAAAATAATAATAAACACTCCTTAAATGAAGGATGCCATAATGTATAGAGCAGTTGTGAATAAATACAATTACTGTTCATTTGCATAAGTGAATAAATGAGGTCTTTATAAATCATTTAGAAACAAACAACAGTGGAAGAAACAAAAACACCACAAATTCTCTATGGTAGAATTAGTGAGAAAACACAAAAGAAATAAGAAAGGAGCATTTTTCATTTTAGCTAAAATCCTAAGTTATTGAAAATAGGATGCAACAGGAAAATGCAACATTAATGTTGTTTGGTATCAAGACATAGACAAGCACAGTCCATTCAAACAGTACACGTACATTTTGACACTTGGCTATTCTATTAATATACCTCAGTGTAGTTATGTGTTTAAAAGCTAAATATGGAGCCCTATCCTAGAAAGATATGTTTCACATTAGAAAATAATTTTTTTTAAATATATTAAGATGTTAGAACAGTAATGAAGACCCCTTAGAGAAAAATTCTCAGTCAAGAGAACACAATCTCTAGTAGGGATGGGAACTAAATATTTCAGCTGGTTCAGGAAAATTACCTTCTCAAAAGATGACCCTTGGGATGACAAGCTTTCCTCAAACTCCACTAAAGTGACAGACACAACAATTCGTTCTTTAATGACATTTGGTAATTTACTTCCTCAGAATTCCCAGCCCTAGCACAGCAGATTACAGGGTCACTGCCATGAAGCTTCTTAAGTCTGTTCATTTTTATGAATTTCTCAGAAAGTTTAAACTTTCCCTTTATCCTTTTTTTTTGGTTTGCATATTGAGGTTTTCTTGCATAATGTTTTATATTGTTTGGTGATTTTACATTTCTAACATTGTGGTTCCCCAACAGGCTGAGTGTTACTCCTTCCATGATGCCTCCTTTGTTGGTGGCCTTTTGTCTGCCATGGCAATTTACATAGCATAAGTTAGATTTTTTTTCTCTCTCTCCTCTATTTTCCTCTGGAGTAATGCTAAGATTTGCAGCTTATTTCCCCTATTATTTTTTTAATTTCTTTTAAATTTTAATAAAAGTTTCATTGAGTTTTCAGTTGAGTTCATTCTTAAATTATTTTTTACTAAAGAAACCAAGAATCCCAAGAAGGGACCCAAGTTTTCCCTTCATCATATGGTAATGATGAAGATATTTTCCCAAAAATCTAATAATATTCAAACTCAACAGGTAACTCTTTCATAGAATCCAGTTTGAATTCCAACACTCACATGATGGTTAACAATCACGTGTAACCAGGTCTTTGGAATCTGATACCCTCTTTTGGATTTAAAAGGCACTGGGCACACACATGGTGCCACACATACTACATCAAGGCAAAAACCCAGGTAGATAAAATATAATTTTAGTTAAAGCGGTATTTGGATATAAAGGAGTAGCTACTCTATAAGTGTTATGAGAAAATCTATTGTATTTTAGCCATGATATCTTGAAGAAACTCAGCATTCATGTAAGACAAAAAAAAAAGTATCTGCTAAACCAGGAAGAGGAATTAAAAGGATTTTTTATTCTATGGATGTTATGAAAACAACATCAACAGACTAATCAAGGATAAAATAATTCATGAATTCTCATCAGTATTGATTTGAGATAAGAAAGCCCTTCACCATTCCCAGGGTATAAATGGACAGGATAATAGTGTCTTTCCTAACTTTATCTGAAGTGCTAATGGACCACAATTTACACAGATAACTTCCACTGCCAATTTGATTATTATGTGATATAGATACCCTAAAAGACCAGTTATTAACAATATTCCAAAAATAGAGGCAGGTCTTGGGCATTGGTTCTAGCAACAAAGGAGAATTTAACAGTAATTGTGTAAGTCTTTTCCAAGAGTTGGTAGATGCTATAAACAGAACATTAGTTACTTATATGGTAATGATCCTTTTACGACATCAAAGGAAGTCTGAATAAATTTCTGTTGAACAGAGAACAGGTGATATTTTTATTTATACTATTGCAAATGCAGGTTAAAATGTCCTACATTTGAGTCAAGCTAATTGGTTGGGTAAAATGCAGAATTATGAGAGATAGAAACCAGCTCAGACCTAATTAAGAAACTTTTGGAATAAAACAATATTTGGAGGTGGCACAGACCACATATAACTCATAATTGCACACAAATTAGCTTAAAACTTGTAGCATCTCAAATTAAAGCTTTAACCACAGACAACTGAATATGTTATACACACACACACACACACACACACACACACAATATTAGAATAACTAAACTGTTAAACTTTTATGATGCTGTTATAGTAATTTGGAATTCTATAATAATATATTGGGTTAAATCAGATATTTAAGGCTTTTTATTCTTTTTGTTTTGTTTGTTTGAAACAAAGTTTAACTTTGTTACACAGACTTTCCAGGCTGCTCTAAAATTAAAAAAATAAAAAAGTCTTCTTGTTCTGTGCCTTCCACAGTCCTGAAATTAAAGGTGTGAGCTAATATTCTTGCTTAGAAATAATTTCTGATGTCATTTCTATGTTTATTGGATTAATTTTTGTGCTGTATCAAAGAAAGATGATTTGAAAAACACATGTTCATAGGTATTATAATTTCATAAAATATTTACAAAAATTTATGTTAATACTAATTTTTTGAAGAAAGTGAACCTGACTATAGGCAAGAAAGTAATCACTTTATGAAATAATTAGAAAAATAAAATATTTTTATTTGGTTTTAAATTGAACTAATAAGAAAGATGTCTAGGCATCTATGCAGAGTATATTCTCCCTTAAAAATACTATAATTCTCAGATAAAAGTCCAGGCAATGTCCTGCCAAATTTATAGATACACAAGTAGGTAGGTAGATAGATAGACAGATAGGTAGATAGATGGATAGATAGATAGATAGATAGGGGGAGGAAGAGATAATGGATAAACAGAAATATATAGAGAGAAATAAACAAAGAAACTTTTAAAGGACTTCACAATAATCATAATTTAATCACTGTAGCCACAGTGAAATTATTTCTCAGAAACATTTTAACAATACTCTTTATTTTTGAACTATTTAATTAAAATATTTTCTTAACATTAAAGAAGGTTCTATCAAGCAAATATTGAAATGAATCGCATTGATTACAAAAAAATAGTTCCACCTGTCATTTTTCATTTGTTTGTATGTTTTTCGAGACAGGGTTTCTCTGTGTAGCCCTTATTATCCTGGGATTTACTGTGGCGAGCCGCTTTCTGTCCTGCAGAATGACGAGTCATCACACGCACGATTCTTCTCAGATCACACTTTATTGGAGTACAGCTCAGTTGAGAATGGTGGAAAGAACACCCTGAGCCTGAAATGCAGCCTGCTTATATAGGGAAGCCGGGATGCGTGATTGGTGCCCAACATAATGCCTCATTAGCATATGACTGATGATAGGTTCAAAGTAATACCTCATTAGCATGTAGCTGGTGATAGGTCCAAAGTAATACCACATTAGCATATTCAGGGATCACATCGGATAGGTCACTACTCGATGCCTAATTAGCATAAGTGGCGCAGATGCAATAGCTGGGGAACATGATGCAATGTTCCAGCAAGTTGTACAAGGGCCAACCGCGCCCTACAACTTACTCCGTAGACAAGATTGGCCTTAAACTCAGAACTCTACCTGCCTCTACCTTTAAAGTGCAGGGACTAAAGTGGTATGTCACAGATGTCCTGTCATTTTTAAGCTTCATTAGATGCTTTTAATACTAGTCCATTAAGATATAAATTTTTATTCTAAACGGTATTTTTTTATTTTATTGGGTTGTTTGAAACAGTGTCTTGCTGTATAGCACAAGCTGGCCTTGGACTCATCTTGTCTAGGACTCACAAATGTTGAAATTGCATTGTTTGGGCCCCTTTCCTCATTAAAGATAGTTTTTTAGTAGACTGTTATTTTGTTTTATTAATACAGTAAAAGTGTTGGCCATTCTATAAATACATAGTTCAAAGCTCAAATATTTTAATATTTCAATTTTCTAATTCATAATTTATTTTTGTATAAAAGGATAATTCCATTGTTATCCTATCTAGACTGCCAAACTCTAATTAGGATCATTGTGTTATTTAATTAAACAACACTGCATAATTTTGACACATAGAGACCAACAAGAAAGCTATTGTCTTATGAAGGACTTCAACAGGAGGTAGAAACTGTGAGTGCTTAGAATTATTTGGGATTTAAGAGTTCAATGAAGTTCATTTTTAATTAGTAGGATGGCTTAGTGGGTAAAGGTTCTTGCTTCCAAACCTGGCATTCTGAGTTTAGTCCCTTGTACCTATATAGAACTTTGCAGAAAAAAGTTCAAGAAAACTTTCTTTCAAAAGTCATTCCCTCTCTTGAACACAAGTTTCATGGATTGAGCATGTTACCTCTGTGCATAAATAAAAACTAAATATATTTATTTAATTATATGTAGTGTATGACATTATATATAACATGTGATATTATAGTATCATTTATAGTATATAATATCTTGTCTATATATAAGCAAAGAAAAATATTTGATAATGTTGATCTGCAATATTTCTGAGGAGGATAAACATGAAAATAAATTCTCAGCCACACAGACTTTAAGGCACAGGCAGAAGGAAAAACTGATGCTAGTGTAAGCAGAAGCCACTTTCCGGGAATTTTGCTTTAGAGGAATGAGACAAACTGGGGAAGCAGGTAGGCGCCCAAATTGTTTTGATGTTTAAATTTTTGAAAAATAGTAAGCAGCCAAACCAAAAGGCAGAGGGAAAATCAGTTTGGTGATGAACAAGGAAAAAAAATCTATGATAATATCATCTCAGGGCAAAGTGCAGAGATCAAGCTTCAGGAAGGTTATATGAAGATTATTAATAAGAAAAGAAATCCCCAGTGTGTGGGCACAGATGCCTGTAAATAGCAGAAGTGGAGGTGTGAATGTTCACACATTCTCTTCTTGTGATCCTGGAAGCAATATACTATTAAGGGTGAAGGTGCAAGGCATATATATGTTCTTTATTGAGGTACAGTAGCAGTATTTACAAATCTTCTGCACATATTTTACTTTTCTGTTCCCTCCACTGAATTCTTTAAGTATCTATGGCCACATACTTCATAATTATACTTGGTCTTATTACTGATATATAGAACACTATTTGTTGCAACCCGTTCTGGATCTTTTTATATCTGAAGTGTGAGAATATCATTGCAATGTGTAAATATAATTTAAATAGAAGTTATAAAAATTCTAAGAATTTAAGTTGTACATAGGAAGAATTTTTTTTTCATTTTCATTTAAATCAAAGAGAACTTCTCTATTATGAAATTTATTTTCTCTTATAGACTCTGTAATGTAAACTGCTGCGAATCAACAGGAAAGAACCCATTTTGGAACATAATTAGTGATGAACACCAGGTGAGATATAATTAAATACATCCTCCCTGTGGCTTCCAGATCAAGTACATGGTTCAAGGAGTCAAACAGGAGGAGAAACTTTATGAACGATGCTCTCAAGTGCCATCTGGCTCATAATGTAAATTTATTGATGGGAAGATATTGGTTTTTGCAGCATAACTATGGGCTAGAGGGAAATGAGAATGTAAACAGCTCAGTGGACAATATATACTAGTATTGATAAAATCCAAGGGTGACACCTTGCCAAGAGTCCATAAGAATATGACTTGAATATCATGACATAAAATTCTAGTTTTATCTACCTTAAAGTTATCTCACCAGTGGTAATTGGGTAATTGACTTCTTCCCTAAGAGCAAATGACCTTGCTCTTGGAATAAGAATTCTATATTGAAGAAGGGAAGACTTCAATTCTCAAAAGAACTATTTTAAAAAGGATGTTATCAGGGCCTTCTTTCTATAGCAGAAATTTAGATTATAGAATACTAATCCCTCATCTCTGGTGGCACAGGTCACTGGAGAGCTAGCAGGAAGAGAAGAGTAATCATGTGGTGGAAGAGTCTGTAACTGTTGGGAGTGAGGAGGCCAGCAGAAGAGCATTGTAGATCTGCATGAGATTCTGAAATTCTAGGTGATAAAAAGACCTAACATTTAAAACACTGACACATTTCACCCAATAAAAACAGAAGAATAATTAAGCCACACTCTAATTGTATAATCTTATGTCAAGGATATGCATGAATGAAGCTTTCATATTTAAATGAGGATTGGTTTTTATAAGTATCTTACACAATCTAACATTTTTCCAAATCTCAAAGCAACACTGACTATATCTAAAACATAACACTTTTTTTTCTAATGTGAAGTTTAGATTATATTTAATTTAAAGCATGGATGGTGACACATATGAGTCTTTAAAACAGATGAGGAAACAAGAACTCAAATTGATCTCAGGCCTGCCAATCACTGTAAATATACCAAAGAAAACAAAATTCAAAGCTAGAGAAATGTCTCAAGACAACATTCACTTTGGTGATGTACTACGTACAATTGACAATAGTCAGTTCATTCCAAGTGATGTCAGTACAGATTTTAGTACCCTGTGTGTGGAAGATGGTAAGACTCAAGTATTGTTTGGAGGTTGTGCTACTGTTTTGCTAAGATGCTAAGATATCAGAGCTGAATTCAAGGAGCAGAATATCAACTATTTATTTCATGGATATTTGATTTTTTTTTTGACCTCCAGACTAAGATTGTATAAGTAGTTTTCATAAAATGCTCTCTCTGATGACTTCTGGATTTAGTTATGACATGTAAAAAGCTCCTATTCATAGGGGGAAAAAAGGAAAAGAAAAATTCCACAAGTAAAAACAACTGATTTTACCAGAGACCCATCAAAGAATAGATGTCTCAGAGAAGTCAATATGCTAAAATGTATAGATATAAACTCACACAGAGAAACACTGGACATCTCTAGATATAGAAGTAAAGCTGCTAAAGTCAGGATTCTATGGTAGTAACAGTTAAATGTCATTTTAATGAATTCCTGGGTGCTGAATATGAACTCTGTGACAGTAACACCTTGGACATGGTGGTCTGAGGAGATGCCCCATGCTTGGATCTATTTATCTCTAGGCATCCCATCAGCATTTGGTAAAAATTCAGAAGGAATTCTTTCCTAGATTTGGTAAGACAAAGGGAAGAATAAATTAAGTAAATAAGTCCAGAGAATTCTCCACAACAAAGATCTTTCCTGCAAATAAAAATACTTTCTAGAATCTTATTCACATGAGTAAAGGGCATCTATTGAGCTTCAGCATCTGACGGTCCATTTTCCTGTAACCAAAGAAGATAGAAGGGGAAACACTTGCAATGGACATAAACCAGGGACACAACAAATACAGCTCAAGAACATTGCAGAGAATGAAGTAAGTCAAACTCGGAAGACAAATATCACATTTTTTCTCATTTATGGATCCTAGATTTCATGTAGATATATAAAATGTTCATAAATATAAGTGTCCATATACTTAAAATGAAAGTTGAAACAAAGCTATGTAGAGGAACCCTGTGGGGTAAATGAGGAAACATAATGAAGAAAGAGGATGGTAGATCTACGTTGTAGTTTGAATGAACACAAATGAATAAGCTGAGGTATCTGAATACTTGGTCCCCAGGTGCTATTTGGAAAATTTATTGAACTATTAGGTGATTGGGCTTTTGCTAGAGTCATTGTGTCACTAGATGTGGGCTTTGAGAGCTTTTAACCTTACACTACTTCCAATTTATTTTCTGCTTCCTGTTATGTTTCCAATTCAGGCTGCCAGTCCTCAGGCCTGCCTTGCCATCTTGAACTTGCACTCTAGAGTTATGAGCCAAATCAAAGTCTTTCTTCTATAAATCTTTCAGTCATGATGTTTTATCACAGCAGCAGAATAGTAACTATTATAGGCTAAAGGGAACATATTTTCACAGTTCATTATTTATTTATTTCCACAATGTTTTAATAATATTTTTAATTATTAATATAATTTTTTATAAACCTTCAACTGTTCCCCTTGATTTGTATTAAGGATGCATATTCTTTTTAAAAATATTTTTACTTATTAATATAATATAATTTTACATGCCCTCCACTGCTCCCTCCCCTTCTCTCTCCTCACACCACCTCGCTCGCTCTCCATCCACTCTCTCTCTCTCTGTCTCTCTCTCTCTCTCTCTATATATATATATATATATACACATATATATGTATATATATAAATCATTTGGTGGTTTTACATCATGCACCTCGTCAAACTCAGTTATCAGTCCCCTCAGATTCATACCTTCTCTTAACGATCTCCCCATTTACAAAAACACCCATTCATGCTGCTCATTTACTTACTGGATCATAATTAGACTTCCTGTGGCCAGATCCTTAAAAAAAGTTTTTCTTCAGTCACACCCATGCCATAGGCCATCAGTGCAGTAATGAGGCACTGTGTCATTTAGCTATGCTCTAGCCTTGAGCTCTTGTATACAATGACATCTTTTTTTTTTTTTTTAAGCCCACTAAGAGTGAGTACATTCCCTGCTTCCCTGCTTCTCTTTCTGAGTTTGTGTTACTCTTAAAGGAGATAATATCTTGTTTAGCAGTTATACTCCCAAGTCATTTTAGTCTATCATCTCAATGAGTCAAATAACAAAATTTCAAAAATTTTTTTGCCTGATTTCAAGACTTTCTTAGAATTTATTGTAATGTAAACATGGGCTTTTAGTAAAATTATAGAAACATATAGAAGAATGTAGAGGTCTATGAGGTATATACTGACTGACATACAGATACCAAATCTTCACTAAAAGAACAAGAGTTAACCATTAAAGAATGGGTAGTGTGTTTAACAACTATTCTTAAAGACTCTGATGTCCCATAGAGGAATTAACAACAATAAACTTTAAAGTTAGACATAGTATTTTTTTATGGAAATGAGCTAAAATATAAATCCAAATATAAGTCACTACAACAGAAGTTATAGGAGAAAATATGTGACCTTGGGTTTTAGAATTAGTTTCAGATTAAAATCAAATATACGCTTTATAAAATAAAACAACAATGAGCTGTAATTTATTAAAATTCAATAGTTCTGCACTGAGAAAATCACTCTTAAGAGAATAAAAAGATATAAAGAGAATCAGGAGATTATTTCTGGAATATATATCAAAATAACAGATGCATGCCTGAAATATACAAAACATTCTTTAAACATAACAAGAAGGAAACTAATTATCACATTTTTAATAATTCTTCATATTAAATTAGATCATGGTGATGAAGTCCCTATCACAGGCTACCAGCAAGACAAAGAGATGTTTAGCTGCTTCATGGTACTATATGTTCAAGACTGGGCAGCTGTCTGCTCTGGTGCTTTGTTGGGTGTGTCTCCTTATGGAAGCAGTGAGTACCAGTACTCATACCTCAAGCAGTAAGAGGAAAGAAAGGTCTATCTTCTCATGGTCCAAATGATCTAAATACATCCCACAATGCCTCAGCTTAATTTAAAAGCCCAAGCACTTCTCAATAGCACCACCCTTAAAACCAAGCATCTCAGTAGTTGGTCTCTGGTTCACCAAAGAAAATACAATTCTGAGGTTCTCTTAGTGCTATTATGAAAATTACAAATAAAAACAAGTAAGTAATAACACACAGCCATCAGATTAATTCAAATCCAAAACTTTAACAAGTCAAACAAGAATGAGAAAGTGAAGGGATTCCTGATCAGTGCTAGTGGAAACAAATGGTGGTCATATGGAAGTGGGTTTGATGAATGTCTCTACTCATTTGTGTTTTGCTATGATGCAATGTCTCAAAATAGGTAATTTACAAAGAGCATAAATTTATATTTTAATTTTAGAAGTTTAGAAGTTTAATAACAAACTGGAAGTTTCTTATATCTGGTAATGATTAAAAAAAAAGGCTAAACATTGGGTAAAGCCTCTTATCCAAGGCTTTACTCCCATTGATGAATAAAGAACCTCTGTGCCCTTAGTGACTTCACACAGGCTCCTATCTTAGGCTTTGGTAAAGAACAAAATTATGGAAGAGAATCACTAAACCCGTATGTGTTAACTATGGTTTTTATTGCCATAAAGAGATACCATGGTGAAGGCAACTCTTAAAAAGGAAAGCATTTAATTGGGGCTGGCTTAAAGTAGAGAGGTTTACTCATAAGGGAATGCAAACAGACATAGTGCTGGAGTGATTTCTACGTCTGAATCCACAGGTAGCCAGAAGAGAGAGTAACACTGGGCTCAGGTTGAACATTTGAAACTTCAAAACCAGCCTCCAGTTACATACTTCTACTAACAAGGCCACACCTATTTAACAAGGCTGAACCTCCTGATAATGCCACTTCCTATGAGTATAGGTGGATCATTTTTGTTCAAACCACCATAGCATAATACTACTGACCAAGGACCTACCATTTGCCCTCTCTTAAAGAAAGGATGAAAATATACATGACTGTAAATGAATGTTTCTCCTAACAGTTGCATTTTTTCTTTTTTTCAAATATTTATTTATTTATTATGAATACAGTTTTACAGAAGAGGGCACCAGACCTCATCATAGATGGTTATGAACCACCATGCGGTTGCTGGGAATTGAACTCAGGTCCTCTGGAAGAACAGTCAGTGCTCTTAGCCTCTGAGCCATCTCTCCAGCCCCCTACCAGTTGCATTTATATGATTCAACATTAAAAACAACCAAAATACCCCTTAAGTGATGAATGGAAAACAGGCTTTTTACACATTTGAATGATAGAATATTTTTGATAATTAAGGTAAATAACTATGATACCACAAAAAGATCTGTACTAAACTTAGTATATATTTTTTAATGGAAGAAGCCACCCTAAAGTAGCCTAATTCTACCAAGAGAAAATCCAATTCAGAGTCCCACAGGGTAGTAAAAAGCAGATTTTTTTAGATTATTTATGATGCTGAGAAATGAATGAAATATCACAAAATTCCTTTCATGTATAAGTGCATGTAGGATGGGGAAAGACATTTCTTCTTGCTGAGACCACAAGACCAGACAAGGGATAGAAAAGGTAAATTATAGATTACTTCATTGCTGTAGGAGTATGTTCTAGTATGTTGTAAATATTTGTCCCTACTAATGGTTTAATAAAAAGATGATTGGTCAGAGGTAGACAGGAAGTGTGGGTGGGGCTATCAGATTAAGAAAACACTGGAAACAGGAAGAGCAGAGCAGAAAATCTAAAGACACCGCAGAGGCATCATGATGAGACACAGATGCAGAATAAAGAATTTGAAATGCTACTCTGAGAAAATGTATTACATGACTGAACAAGATAAGAATCATGGGTTACTTTAAGAGCAAGACTAGCTAGCAACATGCCCAAGCCATAGACTTATCAGCATAAAATTAATACAAAGGTCTGTGTGTTTCTGTGGGACAGTGGGCTAGAACCTCAAGGCTAGGCCAGAAAGGCCAAGCCAAAGCCATAATATTACACTTCATACTAAAAATCACTGTGTTTGCAGCGTTTTCTTCTTTACCAGAGATCCAAGGGAGTCTGTGTAGATTTGACACATGCTACTGAAAGAATTTGCCCCCCCTTAGGATTCTTAGTCTCATTAATAAAATAATTTATGAATGGACTCAAAGCAAACTTTTATTTATTTAAAAGATAATCCCTGTCTGGCTGTCCATCATGGTAGCAGTCATGGGGAGGGAAATACAAAGTAGACCATTTAGTTAGCCACATGATGAACAAGTTGCCCCATGGTAGAGAAGGGACCTTCAGAGAACTATAGAAGCTTCAGGTTACAAGGAAACATGCCTATAACAAAGATAAAAGAAGAGCAGGAAATGATATACTTTCTTGAGTAGTTTTGTAAAACTGCTGAATTATAAAACTGTGGCAGAAAATATGGGAAGAAAAATTATATTATCTCATTTAAAGAATAATTATCCTTTATATCTTTTTAGCAGGGTTTAGCAGGATTTTGAGTGTATCTGCTATCCTGAGTACTGAGTAGTGGTTTCTGCCAACTGAAATGTCAGGTTTCCACTTCATTGTGAACCATCAATGGACATTCAATGTTACTTTAATCCATTCCTTTCCCTCCCTTGCCACTCTCTGTGTCTGGCTGTCTCTCTGTCTGTCTTTCTCTCCTCTCTCTTTCTCTTTTTCTTTTCTTTTCCCTCTTTCTTCCTTTCTCTAGGTTTCTTTTTCTTTTAGACAGTGTGAAGTAGCCCAGGCTGCCTTTGAACTCATTATGTAACTGAGACTGGACTTAAATTCCATCTTATTGTACCTTCACTTTTCAAGTCACTATATTGTCTCTTTTGTACTTTAATCATAAAAACAATAATGATGACAGTAATAATAGTTCAAAACAAAACCACTCAGTAACTGGAATATGGAAATCAGCCTCTATTAGAAGGTGATATTTAGAATTTTTGTTGAAGTACAAAAAAGCAGTTTGCATTTGCAAATTGTAATGTTATTAAAATTAAACCAGATGTAAATACATTTGAAGATCTGAAATCTTCCTACAGTGACAGTGGATTAACAAACAAAGCAAAATAAATAACACGATAATGCTAGAGTGTTGGACTTTTCCAAGGAAGGTGAAATTTAATATTAAAAAAGAAAAAATAAATTACAAGTTATAGATCTCAGAAATGTGGTTGTTTAAACAAGACCTAAATAATGATATTACCTGTTGATGTGTCAACAAGAATGAGGAAATTTTAGAACTCCCCACCCCAGATGTAGTGCTACAACCACTAAATGGCTCTTGAAAAGGGGCAAAATTATTTTTCTTCAGGAATGAACTCCTGATAGGTTATTAATCTCAAGTGGTCAGTTCTAAATACATGTACATATAACCAAGGCTAAAAGGACTCAGAAAAAGATAGAGAGAGACAGAGACAATGACAGAAAGAGAGAGAGTAGCAATGATAATTAAAGAGGTTATTTTGAATTCAAGAAGCAGATGGAAGGATACAGAGGTAGTTGGACAGAGGACTGGAAGGAGTAAAAATGATATAAATTGAGTATTCATATATAAAAGTCTCAAAATTTTAATTCAAAAGAATAAAAACAAGTTTAAGAAAAAACAAGTTAATAGAATACATAATGATTTTATTAGTTTTATGATAAAGATGACTGAGAAAAATGTCACGTTCTGAAGTTATAACCCAACCCTTAAAATCACTCTAAATTAGAGAACATATTTCAAGGGCAGCATTCAGACATTTGAATACATTATTTCTTTTTAAGGTATTTATTTATATAGAATGTTTTATTTGTTCTATGTATAGACATGAATATGTGGCAAATAAAAGCTATGGTCAGTCAGAAATTAGTTGAAACAAAGGTGAGCATGTTGATAGCTTTGCTTAAAACTATGGTTAGTTTTTCTTTTTAAACTAAATATTTTCCCTCTGAATTATATACAACATGAGTATCCTTAGATAAAAATATTTCTACTATCATGAAAGTAGTAGACTTCCTAATAGTAGTCTACATTGGAAGAGTAATGTATTCCAAATACCAGTGTTAATTTGTAACAATAGGAATAATTATCACTCTATATGGTGGCTAAAAGTGTATTGGTTCTATTTGTGAAATATGACAAGACAGGTACCAATGAAATAAAATGCTACTTATTCTTTTATTGGTTTTTGTAGAAAATTAGAACCTAAGAAGCATGTGTAAGAGTGGTAATATTTCTGGAAAGCAGAGGTAATACCAATGCTTTGCTGGCTTCCGGCTTCCCTTAGTGCTTCATGGTGCCTGACTTAGAATAAGGAGCAAGAGTCCTTACAGAGTTAATGTCGGGCCACACTGTTTAGTGAACTGGTGCCTGATTCTGTGTGTGGTATTTAAAAAAGTAGACTAACATTAAGCTCTAGAATTTGGAAATACGTAAACTGATGCTCAGTATCCTGTTGAGAATCTGAGAGATGAGAAAAAGGCAAATCTAATGGCCTCTGTCTGTCTTAGAGTATTGTTGTAATTAGATGCCACAACCAAGACAACTCCTATATAAGGATTAATTTAATTGGCTAATGGCTCAGAAGTTTAGTCCATTATCAGTATTGCAGGAAACATGGCAGGAAGCTTGGCAGGGAGCATGCTGGCAAACATACTGGAGAAGATCTGAGCGTTATACATCCAAATCTATAGACAACAGGAAGAGAGATTGACACTGGGCCTGGCTTGAACGTCTAAAAATTAAAAAGCCAATTCTGTGACATTCTTTCTTCAACAAGGCACACCTCCAATAATACTACTCCCTGTGACATCAAGAGGGCCATTTTTATTTAAACCAAATCATTTTACTGTATGGACATTATATCTCTGCATTAATTTACCTGTCAGCTTTTTTATATCTGGCTTTGCCTAACATTACCTCACGTAGTATCTCTGGAATTCATTCATCATCCCCACACATGGGCATTTATCAGGAATTACCTACCATCAGTTTAACTGATCTTCCACAGATAGATCACAGACTAAACATGTGGCATGAATATAAAATAAAAGGTTGAGAAATTGTTATTTCAGTGTGCCCTGCCTTACACTAACTTAAATTTTCTCTATTCTCAAAATTGATTATTTGAACATAATAGTACAAGATTAAAAATATGTCTATCTTCAGACAGTTGATTTTGTATGTATGAATTTATCTATTACAATGTTCATCAAGGTATAAGTATATTAGCTATATTAGATTAACCTAGTATGTAGATATACTATCTTGGATATGTATACCAAGCTTTTATTTGCTTTTTTGTCATTACTCTTTCAAATGATGAAATTTTCTTTAAGGCTGTAAATCAAATTACTCATTCGATATGATATCTCCTTCAGGTTATCTTATATCTTATATATTTAATATCATATATACAGATATAGCATATATTTTACTGGTTCCCACATTTTAAAGTCAGTGTCTTTTTTGTAAATTTCCTGAGCTAAAATCTTAGTCTTTTAAGTAATTGTTTATAAACAAAGTTTATAAAATTTCTCAAGTGTAATATCTTTTTCCTTTTCTCTGAGAGTGTTAAACAGAGCTTCCTTAAAATCCCATCCTTTCCCAGGAGGATCTTTGATATACTCTAGAGTCAGGTGTCCATTAATTAATATTTGTTCATGTCTTTTATTTACATTTTCCTCAAATATTGATAAAGCTTTGCCTAATTTCTTTAGTGGTTAGACACTATCAGATCTACACAAGCTAAAGTTATTCAGCACTTTATATTTTTTAAATTTTAAACTTCTTTGATAAACATAAATTTATTCTTATTCTAATATTTTTAAATGATTCATTGTGATAGAAGGAAGAAAAAAAGTACATATGCCCTCTCCCTTCACTTTCTTGAGTCAAAATTCTGTATCCAAATCCTTTAGGATAATATTGATCCTATTCAGTGGGCCAAGGTAATGACATGAGACCTTTAGTCTAGTCCATAGGCTGTTTCATCTCCTGTTAGTAACTTCAGGGCTCTAATATAACAAAGCACATGTCTGTACAGTTTAATGCTATGTGTACCAGCATGTATTTCTCTCTCACACTCTTGCAGTACGCTTGTTTTGGAACTGACACAATGTCTTTCCAGCCATGTTCCTGCAGCACCTGGGGTTTATATTTAATATCTTGTTTACTGTTTTTCTCATTATATATGGTTCTCTGAGGATAATAACACTCAGCCTGTACCCTTCCTTCTTGTTTTATAAATATTCATTTCTTTCTGGTGATATAAAAAGATTGAAATGAAAAATTCAAGATTTCCTAGAGGAGAAAAAAAAAAAGAATGGCAATGTTTAATTATGGTGCTGTTTTATCACAAAAGCAGTTTCATTTGCCTGATGGCTTCATTGACTGGTGTCAGGATAATGCCAAGTAAGTAGTGTTTTTCTAGCTTAATGCCACCCGGCGAGCTAGACAAAACATTGCTTTTCATGTGCATTACAAAAATAGTAGCTATTAATTGTGCTACTCACCCATCAGTTGATCAAGCTGGAGAACACAAGAAATGTGACATTTACCATTTAGGATGTAATCACTTCTCTCAGATCTGGAGCCATTAATTTACAGCTTTGATCTCAGACTGGGTAATATTTGCCATTCATTTAGTGAATATTTATATATTGTCTATCAATGAAACAAGATTCTAAAGTGGTTTGAGGCCACTGGCACAAACTGGCTTCAGGATTATAAAATGCTGTGATTTTTACCCTGTTCTAATGTTTTAGGAGGCTAGAAATTGGTATTTAGGTTGAACCATGAATTTGTGCTCATCTCCAGGACTGTTTTCTCTAACAAACATTTTTGGGTACATATGGAATTGCAGAATGGCCATATTGTAGGCATCAAGAAAGACAAAAAGAAATGTTAGAATATAGAAAGGTTTTACTGTTTTTAAACACTATTTCAATTTTTAAAACTATACATATTTGTATGTATGTTTGTGCATATTTACATTAAGTGTATGCAGCTGCCTGTGAGGTCCAGAAGATGGTGCCAAATCCCATTAGGTTGAAGTTATAGTTGGTTGTCAACTACTGGACATTGGTGCTGGAAGCTGAAAGCAGATACTCTTAGATTCATTGATTCTTTGTATTGTTCTTTTTGTTTCAATTGTATTGATTTCAGCTCTAAGTTTGATTATTTCCTGCCATCTACTCCTTCTAGGTAAGCTCGCTTCTAATTGTTCTAAGGCTTTCAGCTGAGCTGTTAGGTCTCTAGTGTGGGATTTCTCTAGGTTTTTCAGATAGGCATCTAGCGCTATGAATTTTCCTCTTTAGACTGCTTTCATTGTGTCCCACAAGTTTGAATACATTGTGGATTTATTTTCATTAAATTCTAGGAAGACTTTGATTTCTTTCTTAATTTCTTCCTTGACCCAGAGATGGTTCAGCTGAGTGATGTTTAGTTTCCATGTGTTGGTAGGCTTTCTTTGGGTTTTGATGTTGTTGAACTCTAACTTTAGGCCCTTGTGGTCTGATATGTTACAAGGGATTATTTGAAATCAGATACTCTGGAAGAGTACATATTTATTTTTTTAAAAAAACACACAAGTAATAAGAGGAAGGTTTTAAAATAGTTGATGGAACTAGACTGTGATGAGCCTTAAATATAATACAGAGGGACACAGATGGCAAATGAGCTTCTACAGACATTCCCCAAGAAAGTGATGCAGTATATGTCTGTTTTTAGAAATGTCATTTTTGCTTACAATTTATATGACAAATGAGTAAGAGGCGAATCATGGATGCAACGAAACAGAAGTATCTCACTATAGAAAATACCAGTCAGAAATAATGAAGATGTAATGGAGAAAGGAAGCTTTCCCCTTAAACATAGAAGCAGTTTGTTTTGCAACTGATTGTTAAGGCTAAACCTGAAAGGTGTTTGCAAATTGTGGTTTGGAATTAGAGAAAATTATACTATTTGCATCTTGGAAAGCCATATATATTGAAATTTGGTTATTGAATTTGTTACTTGGAAGGTTTCCTTTTAATACAAAAAGCTGATTTAAATGTGATAAATGGAAAGGGAGATAGATTGGTTATCTTAACAAGAGATCTTAACAATGAATATATAGTGTGAAATATGGTCTTAATACCCAGCTGGATCCGACAAATGTAATCATTGAGAGATTGTAACGTTCAAGCTTTCTCCTAATCAAATTAATGTGCTGATAGGTTCATAATCTCACAGAACTGAAGGGTGGTGGTAGAAATTTGGAGGTGGAAACATAATGAAGAAAGCTGGTCTTTGAATCATTGAATCAGAATTCTCATCTTTGATCCTTCTTATCTAGATTTTCTCATTCTGTCCATCATGAGGTGAGCCATTTTGGTCCAATATATGCTAGGTTCCATCATGAGCTAAAGTATAATATATGGGCCCAGAAGTATGGAAGCCAAGTTAACATGGGCTGGACCTTCTATATCTAGCTCAAACACATTCTTTCATGTTTAATTTCTTTTGGGAGATATTTTGTCATAAGGATGGAAAGTGACTTATATACTCAAATGATAAAAGTAACTTTTTGAGACCTCAGTAAACTCACTTGACTACTTATGACATTAAGTAGGTAACTTAATGTTTCTCCTTTTTAGTATCTGATAGGAAAATAATGCTAGTGATATGATACTATTTATCAAAGCTCAAACTTGCTATACTTGAGACCATATGGAGTAAGATAGCAGAAAGGTCTGCTAATGACATAGGCACACTCCAGCAGCAGCTGTGTTGCATCACCAGACTCCCCAGGAGCACCCTAATATGGCCTTTCTTTTTGTTCTAATGTTAGAAACTAAATCCAGAGTCTCATGCTTGTCAGTCAAGGACTAAGCTACAGCCACAACCATTGACTCCACTTAGCTTGTCTTCTTGAAACAATGAAACTATAAATAATACAGCAGAGGTCTCAAAACAGAGATCTTCCCAAAAGCTAGGGGATTGACCAATTTTGTCCATTAGGAAGTATACAGTACCTACAGCAAAGATCAACTGAATTTATGCCTGTGGAAAAAAAATGTCCACTGTATAGATTATAATTGGCCCTAGATGGAGGTATGATTGTAATGAAAGCAATAGTCATAATCAGGAAATACTGTTATTTTAAAAGATTTACTATATCCTATTTTATATGTTTACTGCATTTGAATCTGGAAGACCATATTCTATGCATTTGATAATAAACATAATCCTTTGACAAATTTCTCATTTTGGTATTGGAATCTGTAGCTTTCAGACTCAAAACTAAAGAAACACAACGTTTCCCTGTAAAGAACTGTATAAAGAAGCAGGATTGAAATTCAAGTGTAAGATCACACTGTGACTGCATGGGAGCAGCCAAACCCCTGTATCCACAGCTAAAAGTTGAGAGCCATCCATTCCCTTAGGCCAAGCAAAGGCATACTACTCTCTGAATCCTGGCTCAGGGACAAAACACAGCCTCTGAAAGCCACCCCTGCACAAATCACAATCAGTATGATCACATTGGAACTGCACAAGACCAGCTGAGCCTCTCGAAACACAGCTGACTAAGAGTCCCCAGGACTACAACTGACTAAGAGCCAACCAAGAGTGATCTAAGAAAAAAATGGGCAAGCACCAGTGCAAGAATACATGCAACAATACAAAGATCAACAAGATACTACCAGAAGAAGCAACATAAAGACCTAAACATAACAACAAAGAGGAAACAGAAGGAAATGAATTTTATAACAGCTTTAGGAAGCTAACAGAAGCCTTAGAAGAGGATAACAAAATTCCCTTAAAGAAATAGAAGAAAATACAAACAAAAAATTGGAAGAGATGAACAAATTCCTAAAAGAAAATGAAGGACACCAAGAATAAGAAAAGAGTTGAAAGAAACATTCCAGAAATTAAAAATTGAAATAGAAGCAAGAAAGAAGACATAAACCAAGACAAACCTAGACATAGGGGGTTGCAACCAAGAAAACATGGGAACAAATCATGAGAGAAAGGTTGATTGAGTGAGAGGAGGAAGTCAATGTGTTGTGGTTGAAAAAAGACTCAGTGCTAAGTTAACCTACAAGAACTCACAGGATGTTCCTGCCTAGGGCTCCAACCAATAGTGAAGGTGTTGCTAGACAGGACTTCCCCCATAATCAAATGAATAGACACCCCAAGTGCCATAACAGGACTTACATCCAACAATGAATTGAGGTAAAGGCAGAGATATATGGCTGAGCACTGGCCTGAGCTCCTGGTCCAGCTGAGAGCAGGGGAGAAGGGTTTATAGGAGCAAGGGGATAGGGATTATGAGGAAAATTCTCACAGTGATGGCTAGTTGGAGCTCTGGGGAGCTCACTGAATTAAGAACAGCTACATTCTTCCATGTAGCATTAGCTCTATTCCATTCTGTGAGTCCTACTCATTCCATGTCTAGCTGGCACCACTTCCACACTTAAATTCATCCCTGCCTTGTGGTTATGCCTATCTTTCCTAATTAGTTATTAGCCATTTAACCCTTTATGGAACCCATCAGAAGGCTCCTCAGCCAAAGACATATCTTTACAGTGTTAACAAGTATTATACAGCATATAAAGCTCAGAAGAACAGCACAGCCTGAAGCAAAGGGTCTTCTTCAGCAGATACTTGTCCTGAAAAGGCTCTATGAACATGTAAGGGATGACATTGGCTAGGGACAAGGAATGACCTGAGCTGAAACTGTGATGATATCACTAAGATGGTTCTAAGTATCTTGCCAGTCATAAATTTGAAATTTTTTCAGTCAAGAGATAGAGTTTTATTTTGTTCAGCTTTATTGTGGGCTAGAATTGTAGTTGGGGACTCATTTCTTAATAACATTTTATTTTTAAGCATTTGAATGTCTGTTTCTCTCTGTATGTTTCTGTACAGGTGAATGCAAGTCCCCTATCATATCTACTGGATCTCCCGAAGTCGCACGTGATTGTGAGGTACTTGGTAGGGAAACAAGGAACTGCATTCTCATTTTCTCAAGAGCAAGAAATGTCTCAACTCTTGAGCCATTTCTCTGGACATGGTAATTTAACTTTTTTTAGACAGTCTTATAAAGATCAAGTTGGCCTTGAGCTCATAGGGATCTTCTTGTTTCTGCCTCCTGGGGATTAAAGGCATGTGCTACCACACCTGGCAGTAGACTTGCTTTTATACTTCCAATGAATGAATGCAGCATACTATACCAGTAATTGCAATGCCATCTGTGAGCTTATTTATGACAAAATGACAGTAACATATCTCAAGCTCTTCCCCATTTCCCCTTTCTCTTTCCATACCTATCCCCACTATATAACCACATACTTTCTCTGCAAGAAGCAAGCTGCTGCATTAAAAGTATTGCTTAAGAAGCCTATGTCCTTCAGAGGAACTACGAATGGCTGAAAGGCACCTGAAAAAGTGCTCTTCATCTTTAGCCATCAGAGAAATGCAAATCAAAACAACTTTGAGATACCACCTAACACCTGTTAGATTGGCTAAGATAAAAGGTTCAGATGACAGCCTATGCTGGAGAGCAAGGGGAACACTCCTCCATTGTTGGTGGGATTGTAAGCTTGTTCAGCCACTTTGGAATACAATATGGAGGTTTCTCAGAAAATTGAGAATCAATCTCCCCAAGGACCCAGCAATACCACTTCTGGGTGTATACCCTAAAGAGGCACATTCACACTCCAAAGGTATTAGCTCAACTATGTTCATAGCAGCATTAT